>SSNR01000398.1:318927-352495 GCA_006937965.1 Callopanchax toddi
TACAATGGAATATTAAACAAACCCTTTTGTTTTGTGACCATGCCAATTTCTAATTTCCTAAGTTGACAAAAACAACATGGACAGATGCTCTTAAAATAGGTCACTTTCACATACTGTGAGCAAAATTATGAACTGACTGTTGACTAGTATGTTAAAACTTCAAGCTTTGGGAAACATGAAATCAATGAAAAACAGTTAAAGTTTTACTTGAGAGATTAAAAAATGTGTTTTTAACTTTTTGGTTATAGATGCCAATCCAAAAAACAGAGCATGTGATGGAACTGAAGACATAAAAACTCTAAAAAACCCGTACACCGATACGTCTCAGTTAAGAGGAACAAACATGGTGTATAAGGCTGTTTTTGCAATAGCTCATGCCATTCACAATGCAGTGTGTCAGGAAACTAATTTCACCACTAAGTGTGACAAAAACATCAGACTAAACACCAAACGGGTACACTCAGATAAACATAAATTCCACAATTTTAAGCCATCTTCTTAGCCTAAATTATTTATTATTGCCTGTTTTGATTGTACTCTAACTTTTTACATAACAGGTTTTTACTGAACTACAGAGAGTCAACTTTTCGCGTAACGGTTATCCTGTGTCATTTGATGCTAACGGGGATCCTGTAGCTTATTATGAGCTGGTCAACTGGCAGAAGAGTGAGAGTGGAGTTATTGAGCTGGTAACAGTAGGGTACTATGATGCATCACTGCCTAAAGGCCAGGAGTTCCAGATAACCAAGAACATAACTTGGGTAAATGTTGGAACACAGGTGAGCAACCTAATAATCTGACACAAAACGATCTAATTAGCTGCATTAGCTTTGCAAAAAAAAATTATGTTCAGTTATGCATCTTGCTTGTGTCAGGTTCCAGTATCAGTGTGCTCTGAGAGTTGTCCTCCAGGAACTCGTAAAGTGTTGCAGAAAGGAAAACCCATCTGCTGCTATGATTGTATACCATGTCCTGAAGGAGAGATCAGTAACACTACAGGTACAATCAAATGTTTAATTGCATATATACAAATACAAATATATGATTGGAATATTAACAGTAAAAAAAATTTCAATGCATTTTAACTTCTTTAAACTTTTGAGTGCCAAAGACCCTTTCTGATTGATTTCTTTAGATTCTCCAGACTGCTTCTCATGTCCCAGTGAGTTCTGGCCTAATGCTCAGAGAGATGCTTGTTTCCCCAAACCTGTGGAGTTTCTTTCCTTTGATGAAGTCCTGTCAATCATCCTGGCTGCATTCTCTGTTAGTGGGGCCTGTCTGGCCATCATAACAGCAGCTATTTTCTTTCATCACAGAACAACTCCAATAGTCAGAGCCAACAACTCTGAGCTGAGCTTCCTGCTGCTCTTCTCTCTGACTCTGTGTTTCTTATGTTCATTAACTTTCATTGGAGCTCCCTCTGATTGGTCCTGCATGCTGCGACACACAGCGTTTGGCATCATCTTTGTTCTCTGTATTTCCTGTGTTCTTGGCAAAACTGTAGTGGTTTTAATGGCCTTTAAAGCTACACTTCCAGGTAGTAATGTCATGAAATGGTTTGGGCCTCCACAACAGAGAATGACTGTAGTGGTTTTCACATTCATTCAAGTCCTAATCTGCACAGTTTGGTTGTTACTCAGTCCTCCCTTCCCAATGAAAAATCTCAGCACATACAAGGAGAAGATCATCCTGGAATGTGCATTAGGTTCTGCTGTTGGCTTCTGGGCTGTGCTGGGCTACATTGGCCTGCTGGCTGTTTTTTGCTTTGTGTTAGCTGTTCTAGCTCGGAAACTACCTGATAATTTTAATGAAGCCAAGATGATCACCTTCAGCATGCTGATATTCTGTGCAGTGTGGATCACCTTCATCCCAGCATATGTCAGCTCTCCTGGGAAATTGACTGTAGCTGTGGAGATATTTGCTATTCTGGCCTCCAGTTTTGGACTGATTCTGTGTATATTTGCTCCAAAGTGTTTCATCATATTGTTTCAACCAGAGAAGAACTCTAAGAAAATTTTAATGAAGAAAAAATAAATGGTTTAATTATGCCTTTGTATTGATTAAACTGCTGGTATTTGTCACTGAAATGTCTTCTATTGTAATTTTAAAGAACTGTGGCGCAACACTTTCAACAATAACAATTTTGACATTTTTGAAATGTTAAATTTTTTTAAAAACTTTTTGTATGTTTGGTAGTTTTTTAAAATTGCTGAACATTGTTACTTTTTCTTCGGCCAGTGAATCCTGTTGAGATTGTTAGGGAACTAGTTTTCAGTTTTAGCACTCTATATTCATTAGGCACTTTTCCCAATTGATATTATTCATGAATACAAATCGGATAAAATGTAAAAGTACATTGCATGATTCTGAGTTGGTTTTAAACAAGTGGTGTTCAAATCTGGTCCTTGAGGGCTGGTATCCAGCATGTTTAGATGTTTTTTTTGCTTCTGCACACCTGATATTTGTCAGTGGGTGATCTTCTGCAGACCTTGATCACATGCAAAACAGGTAATTCAACCACTGAATCAGCTGACTTTGCAGCAGGGAAACAGCTAAAACATACTGGATACACCATCCTCGAGACAGAGTTTGGACACCACTTTTCGAAACATTTTGAATTATATTGTCTTTTATCATCACTATGTAAATAATAGGTACTACTAATAGCAGCCCAAGCCGCATGCATGTGTGCGTTCTGCCCCCCACCCCCGGCAAGGTGGTGCATACGAAGCATTAGCACCAGGTCCTCCCCCTGTGTACCTCAATGAAAAAATGATGTGCATCTCTGTCTATAAAATAATATGCTTTAATGAAGCAAGACAAATCTATCTGGCGGTGTAGCGCATGTGTGTCAACAAGCTTCCACAGCAGTATGTAGACATAATACTGCATACATCATAAAGGGGGCTGAATCAGATATAAAGTGCTCAAACAAAATCCAAATATTCATAAGTTATGAATATTAATTTTGTTTGACTTCAGAATAAGATTGGACCTGTAGATAGGTTGTTTGATAGCCAGTGAACACCCTTTGTTAATAAAATGAGAGTAACTGCTGTTGTGATTAACCAGAATTTAGGGCTGCTGAGCTCACACACAGAACACATCAGAAGTACAGACACAATGTACATATAGCGATGTCTTGAGGATGACACAGAACACAGAGTCCACAGATATTGAACCTCTAACTGACCACACAAAGTTTCTTACCATAGCAACCACAGATTGGAATGCCAGGCTAGGGTATAATGTCACAGTAACTCTATCTATACCAGAAACACAGGATAATTTATGCACCAGCCTGCATCTGGCTCTCAAGGTCTCAGGCTCATCATAGATCAGCGGAGGCAGGACACAGATAAAGACTCCTGCAGTAATCACCATAATATAAGCAGACAGAACGAGAGACACGTCAGACTTTTCTGGACGCTGAGGAAGGGCAAGAGTCTCGGTTTCTTGCAACCAGTCGCGTGGCTAATGCATTTTTGAATGGGAAAATCTGTGAGAGATTCATTGTTATTAAGAAAAAAGGAACAAACAAATGAAGTCACTCACCATTGAATTGATTAAATCAGGACAAATGGAATCAATCGGATGGTTTTTCACAAGCTGCCAAGTAGGATTTTTTGAATAAATATCCATTTTGTTCCCTCCATTATAAATCCAAGAGCAAGAACTTCCGGGTCACCGTCCTGCTGGTCTGAGCAATACTCCATTTTCCTGCCTTCTTGCGCATGACACGGACGCTAGATTTAGCGCCCTTCAGGTCTCCTATACTTTGCACTAAAGGCTGGTTCCAGTGCGCATGCATCAGTAACAGCGAACAAAGCGTAGGTCTATTGGTAAAGCTGAGTGCACCCAGGACATGCACAGTAGACCCCAAAGAAACAGGAAGTATATTACTCCCCCTTTTGGTCCGGTAAAAAATAGTGAGAAAACATTTTAAATCTACACCTAAATGCATATTATACACAGTACTCATTGTATATGTAATGGATGGATCGTTTAGTTTTATTTTCATGTTTGTTTTTTACATTTTGTGATTCTATCTTCTTCTTCTCTTCCTCTTGGACTGGTGGGGCGGCGCCCTAGCGCCCCCTATGGACGGGCCATCACTGGTAATAAATGGTAATCCACAGCAAAGAGAGCGATGTAAATACTTCACAAAGTTAATCATGTCTTCTTCTTTGAGCAATTATTAAGAATGAAAAAGAATCTTAATAATTTAGAAGAGAGCAATGGTTGTGTGTTCCCTGACCGACCGAAGCAGAAGACAGTGACGCAGATGAAGAGCAGGTGAGAGAGAGATGTCTACAGTGACACCCCAGGAAACCCGGCTCATGATTGAACTGGATGTAACAGCAGGTCCAAAGCAGATGAGGGAGATGTCCTCAAGGACATCTCAGGAAAACTAGATGAGAGAGGGATCTATAGACACCTCAGGAACTCAGCTCGTAATGGAAACCCATAAATAGGAGAAGAAGATGCTGATCAGGAACAAAGAATCCAAACCCTCTGGAACAGAGTCATTGACAATTGTAGGAGGATGTAGAAGTGTGATGCCATCTAATGGCTTGTGATGTCATCTGATTGAAAACTCAGGAAACACATATTCAACCATGCACTGGTATTTGTAAACACCTGGCTATACTGGCGTCAATCAGATTTAGCACTTTCTAAAGATTTTTAAGAGTCACATATGTCACAAAGACTGTGTATGAAACCCAAAAATGAGAACATATTTTCACGGTTATCACTCCCATATTCTTATTTTTGGGAAATGTGTTTTGAGCTAATGCTTAAATGGTTGGTTTCTAAAAATGTTCCCTGCTAACATCAAGAAGAGAAAAGACCATGCCTCATTAGAGGACAGTGCCAATCACAAGTACCTTTAACTACCTGAGTCCACCCCTGCCCTTTAAAAACCACAGGAGCATGCATCCTTGACAAACGTTAGCAAATAGCCATGGCGAAGCTACTAGCAAAGTCTGGCAGTTGCTTCATAAATGGTTGCATCAACAAGCACAAACATCTTTTTTTACTCCTTTCATTGGAGCCCCTGAAGACCCAACGACGGCTCACGAACGCGCACAGAGAAGAGAGATGGACGGAGCTTGGAGCTGCTCGTCTCCCAAACTGCCCCGCCCAATTAAAACTAAAGTTTTCTTAGGACATGGAATGAGGGGGTGGAAGAACAACAGCTACACTTAAAGTAAGGGCCAATTTGACCAATGCATAGCTTTTACATGTCATTGAGATAAGACAAAAATTATTCAGAAATATATAAAGTGCATAATATAGGGTCTTTAACTGAATAAATGAGTGATTAATCATGGTGATTCACTAAAATTGTAAAAATGGTAATATAAAAATGTAAAAAGTAATATCAATGTTAGCATCTAACGTAATGATTTTGTGTTAGTTTTACTACAGTAAAACTTAAAGTCGCATTCTGGATTATTTCATCAAGAGAGCAGTTTTTGAATCCAACGTCCAACGGCTCCTCCCCAAAACACCTCGACACACACGTGCTTGCACACGGCGCATTACTTCGGTCTGTAAGCTGGGCATAAACTGTGCAGCTCAAGCTGTTGGGTTTGATCACTCACAGTTCACAAATCACGTTCCTGCATTGTACAATAAGCCCTGTCTGTCCCGGCTGTGCTTCTGATACTTAGCTCTGTAGCAGCGAGCTGCTGCGATACTCTGAAGCTGAACAAATGACTCGGTCCTGAATGAACTTCTTGACCAAAATAAACGTGTATCCTTGGCAGGCCTTGCCATTCTGTGAGGTGAAATGTTTAAAAATAAAAACAAATCCGTCATTAGCCGGGGAATGGATAACTGATTAGCAGAAATTAGCTCTGTCACATCCATGAACGGCTGAGACGGTAAGTGGAGAAACACACAGAGCGTCCTGTACGAGAGCGCCCCCTACTGCTACAGGTTTGTTCAAAGCGTGTGCACGTTGACAGAAAGCTGACAATTCAGAAATTTGAATTTTATTGGCTGAAAATGTTCACCGGCCAGAAAGAATGCAAAGGGGTCTATAAGAGGGGCGGGGGGTCTTCATCAGAATGACATGAACTCAACCCATAGAACGTAGTTTAGACCTGAAATATCATTTAAAACATTTAGAAAACTTTGATATATAGAAAAATGCTCCAGGTTGCTGCTTTAAGTAACTATAACAATTAAACTGAACAATGAAAATGCTGTTTTGCTATAGACCCTGTGCACGTTAGCATATGCTACTTCCGGTGGGAAGACTCCTGTCCAGTGTTTTATTTCCGGTTTGATATTCTCGCCTGGTCGCACCCTATTTACTGTCTTGTATTCCCGAAGAAGTCGACAAAATGAGTGGACTAAGCAGCGATTTACATTCTTCTAGATGTCTAGGGCATTTGCCTAATATTTCTGTTGATGATGTTCACCGACTTGTTGATAGTTTTTCCCTGCGCCAAAGAGCAAACGAGAGAAAGGCTTCACATTTTATATTTCGCAGGATTTATCTAATTTTGAAGGTAAGTCACAACCTTCCCCATCGTCAATACTCATAGTTTGAGACCCGTACCAACGTAAATTATTTGTGTATATGCTGTGGCTTTTTTACGGTTTGTTTACATGCTGTGTAATCCTCCGCTGACGGTCGCGGTTTGGAGAACCTGTTTTGAAGCTGCAGATCGCTCAGTTCCTATTCGATTGATCTAACACCGGGCCCATTTAGCACATAAATCCATAGGATTAGACACTAAATTAGTCCATCAGCCAGTCATCATATAGAAATAAAAACTCTCCGGAGTGGAGCGCAGCGCAGCAGCAGCTGAGGCACAGCTCTTTGCGGGACTCTGTATAATATTAACGTTCATTATGATTTCATGAGAGAGAGATGAGGTGTTCACAACCTTCCCCATCGTAAATCTTAATATATAGCAGGGGTCCCGTTAACTGGAAATTTCCCGTATTTTACCGGTTTTTTTTTTATTTTTTTACTTTGGGCGCCGGTCATTCTGACAGGTTTGCGCACGAGCCTGCCCGTCCATACCGTCATAGGAAATCACTGAATTGTCCCCTCTAATAATTCGAACCAAGGATGCAGAAATAGTGCAGCATCTCCACCAATACCTGCAGCCCAGACTGAGGTTCTGTGCTGCTGAGCGCAGACCTGTGATCCAGACGTCCTGCGCTGCAGCAGAAGAACACTGGTCCACCAGAGCGCATCAGGTGTCAGACCCGAACCGCTCAAACGCCCGTTTGCAATCCGGTGCTCAGTGCGCAATCAGATATGGATTAACTACACTTCCTGTTGTAATGCGCCCTCAGAGTAGCGTTCATAGGCTGTGGAGGCTTGTTGACACGCAAAATCTGCTCCGCGAGCTGCGCGCACATAGAACTGGACTCCAAACGCGAGGAGGTCTGCATTAAACAGCAGCGCCAGGTTTTCCCCTGAGTATCTCAATGAAAAATATGTGAACCCCTCATCCCTCTCTCACTGTCTCTCATGATCTCATAATGAACGTTAATATTCTGTAATCAGAGTCCCGTGGAGCGCACAGAGCTGCACCTCGCTGCGAGGCGCTCGACTCCAAACGGAGTTTCTAGAAATGTCTATATGATGACTGGCTGATCGACTAATTTAGAGTCTAATCCTATGGATTTATGTGCTAAATGGGCCCGGTGTTTGAGCAATAATGCTACTGAAAATGTAATTATTATAATTTTAAAAATTAATAAGTGACGGATAAAAATAGATTATGACCGGATTTTTTAACCCTGTCAGTCAAAATGACGAAAAACCAAAAAGTCTAGCGCGACCTCTGATATACAACAACCATTTTTTAACCCGATCCTTTCCTTTTCGTAATTTGGACATGATTCTGTAGTCCATCTTCGCAGTAAGGATTCACCGTCAAATACAGCTACAGGAAACGAAAGATAGCACATCCGGTCTCAAACCCGGAAGTTAGCATTTTCTCGTGCACAGGGTCTATTATTCACCACTCAGCTGTCACTTCTAACTCTAGATTGTTATCAAGGTGTGTGCACAATCATCCAAAGTTTAAAATTATTTAAAGCTACTCTAGTTAATCTTCAAACAAGCTAGCTATTTTACACAAACATGGTTCCCGAGCTCTCACCCCTCCTGTCAGGTATATTCCTTACGCTGCGCCTCCCCCAGATCTGGGACAGCGCATTGCCACATTAACAACATAGTGCAAAACACCAGTCGTTGAAGCGCTACACCAACGTTGACCCTGACTTTTTCCTCTTTCTATGTCCAAACATTTTTTTTTTTGTTTTCTGCTCGCTGAAAAGGTGTTTTTCTTTTTGGGACTCTGGTATTTTTTCCTAATATTTAAGCAGTAGCTGTTGGTCCCTTTATCTCCTTCTCTCACTTTTGGGATGTTCTGCTGAAAAATGTGTCAGCACCCATGAATAGAGGATTCAAGGAAGTGCAGAAGTACTCGGCTTTGGCGAGACAGACAACCGAATTGTCCAATAGTTGCTTTTGGTCTGAAACGTATGATTTTCTGAGGTTTTTGAACAATTGCGAGAGAACCTCTTTATTAATTTATTTCATTTTTTTTAATCAACACAATATATTTATAGCTATACTATGTTAGAACGTTGTTAAAGTGCCCATGGCATCGTTTTCTGACTTATCTATCATGTTGCAACGTTGAATTCTCACCTTAAACCTGCCAGAAAGAGCAAAAAACTGTGTCCGTCTCCTAGTACAGCTAGTGAGAAGCTCTTCAAGATTTCAGACCTAGGTTTCAAACCGTTTTTTTTCACTCCAGCCCGCTATGAGGTCATAGTGATCTGGACTTGCTTATATGATCTAATTCTCCACCCACATGCACGTTCACGACATCTGGAGCGAGAAGAACGCCAGTGCAGCTTTGACCATAGACCGTGTAGTGTTTAGTTTCAGTTTCGTTTCTCTTTCACGCGACGACACTGCCCCCTGCTGCAGCCGAAGTGTCAGGCTGCCAAATAAGGAGAAACCCAGCAGAACCAGAAGGCGGCACATTCTTCTGATCTCTGAGTTGCTTGTTAGAAGATAATTACATCATATTTTGAGTTATAATGGTGCAACGCTAATCTAGAGGCATCAAAGATTACATTGTTTAATATAAATTGATTTAAATATGGAACCATGGGCCCTTTAAAAGGCATGATAAAAACATTTTAAGCTAATTTGTTTTCCAAATGACCTATAGCCCCTTTAAAGAAATGGTAAAACTCACAATAGATTTTCAAAAACTAGAAATGTAAAAATCTAATAATAAATAAAAAATTGCTAAATTATAATTTAGTGGTATACGATTTTGCTTTTGAATTGTGGTTGAAAAGAATGATAATATTAAAGGTCCCATGACATCGGTTTCCATGTTTTCTGACTTATCTATCATGTTGCAATGTTGAGTTCTCACCTTAAACCTGCCAGAAAGTGCAAAAAACAACGTCCATCTGTCTCCTAGTCCAGCCAGTGAGAAGCTCTTCAAGATTTCAGACCCAGGTTTCAAACAGTTTTTTTCACTCCAGCCCGCTATGAGGTCATAGTGATCCGGACTTGCTTATATGGTAAATTCTCCGCCCACATGCACGTTCACGACAACTGGAGCGAGGCAGTGCCGCCGCCATTGCCCATAGACCGTGTAGTGTTTAGTTTCAGTTTCGTTTCTCTTTCACACGACGGCACTGCCCCCTGCTGCAGCAGAAGTGCCAGGCTGCCAAATAAGGAGAAACCCAGCAGAACCGGAAGGCGGCGCTTTCTTCTGATCTCTGAGTTGCTCCTTAGGAAATAATTACAGCGTATTTTGAGTTATAATGGTGCAACGCTAATCTAGAGGCATCAAAGATTACACCTGTTTAATATAAAGTGATTTAAATATGGAGTCACAGGCACTTTAAAAAAACTGTCCTGAAAAAAATTTGAGAAGTTTGCAGATGAGCAGTGGGCCAAAATACTTGTCAACAGGTGCAGAGGTCTAGTTGACTTACATAAATCGATTGTTTGCAGTGATTGCCTCGTAGAGTTGTTCAACAAAATAAACATGCAGGTTTGGTCAACTAGTGACTCTAAATCGTCCCTAGGTGTGAGTGGGTGTATGACTGTTTGTCTTGTTCCTGTTTATGTGGTCCTGTGATGAACTGGCAACCTGTCCAGGCCTCTTGCTCTGTGACTGCTGGAGTTAGGCACCAGCTCCATGTGACCCTCAGAGGAGAATGGATCAGTTAAGCAAACTTAAAAGCTTTAAAAACATTGCTATTCTTTATTCATTTATTTTCATTACTTGCTTGTATGTAAGCAGGGCAGTGGTGGAGCTGATGCTCATCTACAGTGTTCATTGGGTGAGAGGCCGGACTTGTAGGAGCCGTGTTTCAGTGTTTCCTTAAACAAATACCACTGTACATAACTACTATCCAGCCTGCTCTGGGTAAAATGCCTTCAACTAATGCCAAATATTACTATATGATTTGATCAATGACATGCATATATAAGGGCTGTTTTTAAATGTAAGTTAGATTAAAAAATCCCTGAGGAACAGCGAGGTGATTTTAAAAGACAAAAAAAAAAAAGGCAGAGAGGAAGTAATGTCCTTATAGGGTCATTAAATGTGTAACCAAAGATTACTGGTTGAGGGCGTCTTGTTTGTGATGAACAACCACCTGATGCACATTAGAAGTTTTGTAACCAGTAAAAACACACATGCACCAGTAAACATACAGTGGAAGAATGGAGATCGGATCTGCCTTCATTGGTCTGAGATTAATGGTGAGTTTGTTGGAGCTTATCTCAATTGTTGTGATTGGTGGTTCCCTAGATGGTCTGAAACAAAGGATCGAGCCTTTAGAAGATCTGACTGGTGCTACGGAGGCTTCTTTGATGAGGTGCAACCTGCAGGGTGCTCCTCGTAAACCAACATTTTCAGTGGATGGGGATTTTGTTCTTGGAGGGGTCTTCCTCCTTCACTTCAAAGTGCAAACATTGATTTATAACTACACTACCAAACCGGAGTCTCCAACGTGCACAGGAAGGTTAGTAAGAAGGTGGAGTGGGGACAAAGGATTATAGCTCTATGTGAATGAAAATGAAGTGATTTGCTGCAAAGCTTCCTGTGATGTTGTGGGAAAATGAAATGGTTTATGGTTATTTTTAAATTGGTTTTAAAACATCTATTGTTTAAACACATAAACATCAGTGACTGATTTTATTGATGGAAAATAAAAACACACTTTGTTTAAATAAAACCATTCCATTCAATTCTGTTAAACCAAACACTTTGATTTCAGATTTCATGACATGAAATGTCTTAATTAAGAAAACACTTCATTTAATATTTTAATCTACAAATAAATTGCAGCATCAGTGGTGTTGGTCCTATTTTATTTGTGTTTCATTTTGGTTTTTGAGCTCAGTTGTTAATACAGTTATCTTTTGTGTGGGTAGTCTAAATGTCCTCTCTAACTTTGTTGATTTTGTGCAGCCTTAATGCCCAGAATCTGCAGTTTTCTCGTGCAATGATCTTTGCTATTGAGGAGATCAACAACAGCACGGAGCTGCTTCCAGGCATCAAACTAGGATATCAGATCCATGATAATTGTGCATCAGTGCTTGTTGCTGCCCATGTGGCCTTTCAACTATTAAATGGTCAAGATCCTGAGTTTCACAAAAACAACAGTTGTTCTCAGTCTGGTGTGGTGAGGGCTATTGTTGGCGACTCTCTATCCACAACATCTATTACCCTGTCACGCATCATCGGGTCTTTCAACGTCCCTCTGGTAAGTAGATTAAATTTACTTTAAAGTATAGTACTAAAATTTACCTGTTAGTTTTTATTTCATTGTTTTCTCTGTCTGTCACTATTTATTTTGTTATTGGTAAATTTTGTAAATATATGTTGCAATGTCAAAAAATAAAATAAAAAAAATACCACAGTACTTAGGAATTTTAAACCACACTGTCATTTTCTCATTTTAGGTCAGTTACTATGCCACATGTTCCTGTCTGTCAGATAAGCAGCAGTACCCGACTTTCTTCAGAACTATTCCCAGTGACCAGTTCCAAGCTGATGCTCTGGCCAAGCTGGTGAAACACTTTGGTTGGACTTGGATAGGAGCTGTCCGCTCAGACTCAGATTATGGGAATAACGGCATGGCAGCTTTTCTTGATGCAGCACAGAGAGAGGGGATCTGTGTGGAGTACTCTGAGTCAATCCTCCGGACTGACCCACAGAGCAAGATCCAGAGAGTAGCTGATGTTATCCGCAGGTTTATACATCACAGATTTTTTTTCTGTATCTATATTTGATAGAGATCGACTACACTGCAAACTTAAAAAAGAAACTCTTCTTAGTTAATGCTTGTATTAATGGTAGGCACATATTACTTTTTATTTTATATTACAGTAATCTAAAGGAGTGGTATTTGTTATGTCCCAGCTCCGGTTGGGGTAATTTCTTGCTGTGTCCTCTTTGCCTCCTGGTGTTGGTCAGAGGGACCTGGTGGATGCTGGAGCATGGCAACCCTGACTCTGTCAGTGTGCTCCAGGGCCGCTGTGGCTACAATGTATCTTATCACCACCAGTGTGGGAATGTGTGTGTGAACAAGTTAATGACTTTGTATTGTAAAGCACTTTGGGGAGTATAGAACTTTTGAAAACACTGTATAAATATAGACCATTTAACATTTTGTTTGCTCCTCAGGGACGGGTCAAATGCAGAGAACTACTTTCACTATGTTGTACTGTGGTATATACTCATTCAGAAAACAAAATACAGAATTGTATCTTTTGTCTTGTCACTGGGGTGGTACCTTCAAAGGTAGCATGTTATACCTTTAACTGGGTGTACATATTTGTACCCTTGTAGTTTGTTCCTTTTACAAGTCAAACCTGTACCTTAGGGAGCAAATTTGTATGTGTGTAGCCTATGTGTACAAATACTAAAATCAACACTGTCATGTTTCTCCAGGTCAACAGCAATGGTTGTTGTGGCTTTTTCGGCTTCTGGTGATTTGAGGGTTCTGTTAGAGGAGCTGGCTCAGAACCCTTCATCACCTCGTCAGTGGATCGGAAGTGAGGGTTGGATAACTGATGCTTACGCAATGAGCTACAGCTTCTGTTCAGGAGCAATTGGAGTTGCAATTCAGCAATCCGTCATCCCAGGTCTGAGAAACTTCCTACTGGATCTTTCTTCCACTGAAGTAGCTGCCTCATCAGTGCTTACTGAGTTCTGGGAAGAAGCATTCAACTGCACTCTGATCAACAGTAAGATTTTTTTTATTGTTGCTGCTGCTTTGACCACAAGCCTGTGCCCTCTGCTGGTGTGGTTGTGTAATGACCCCAAAAAACTAGGCCGTGATTTTAAGACAACTCCCCCTTTTCACATTTTTTTCAATGAAAAAAACCTTGTCTTATATTCGAGTCAATAAGGTACTTAAATTGACAAAAACAAACATGTCAGATGCTAATAAAATAGGCCCATTCTCACATACAGGTGAAACAAAACATTTGAATATTGTGCAAAAGTTTATTGATATTCTAAGTTTTTGAGTTTCACCTGCACGTTAAAACTAAGGTTGTCAAATTGTTGCATTATTTGAGATTAACTGATTACAGCCATATTTAGTGGGGGTTTGTTTTTAAAGTGCATTAATCTAATTTTTAATCTTAAACTTTACTGTTTGTGCATGTGGGCTTCTGTTGTAGTGGGAGGGGTAAGGTGAGGTGAGGAGTGGTTAGTTAAAGAGACAAGATGCAAAGCACCCAGCAAAGACGCCATAACAAAGCTTTTCACCAAACTTAACTCAAGGAGAACATCAAAGGATGATTAAGTCAGCAACTGAAGGGCTGATAAATTAGATGCAGGCCGATAAACATAGTGTAAGATGTGGGAATAACAGAGCCACTGCTGGACTGGTCAAAGGCCCAACGGGCAACTGGCATTTGCCTGGTGGGCTGATAGTAACTTTGGACCGGTCCAGACTGGCACAGGTTACTTGTGCAGCCAGTGTTCTGAGTGGCTTGTTCTAACCTGCACTTCCTGTTGTCGGGCACAGCTAAGGAGTGCCCAAGTGGTTGCAAATGCTCAGTGATGCACAAGCGCTTATAGTGCCTCAATGAACAGGAACTCCCCAGCCCTAAAAAGAGCTGTTGCAACTGCATCCAATGACCAAAGTATCTGCATTTTTTAACACAATAAATGACGTCAAAAAGGCACTTTTTTGTTGTTATTTATATCAATATTTTGGTCTGCCACAATATTGCCTTGCCTTCCTTCACTTATCTTTGTCACAGGTTAAGGTTTAACCCTAACCCTAAGCATCCCAACTAGGGAATCCGACTGTCGTGTCCTCAGCCACCTCCACCAGTTCCTCTGGCAGGACCCCAAGGCATTCCCGGGCCAGATTGGAGATGTACTTTCCAGATTCTTTTTGGAGCTGATCAATAGTCTTTCTCCATGGACTCACTAAACTCCTCCCACACCCGAGATTTTGCCTCAGAAACTGCCACTACCCCATGCCACTTTGCTCTCCTGTACCTGTAGGCTGCTTCTGGAGACCCACAGACCAACCATGCCCTGTAGAACTCCTTAAGCCTGATGGATCCCCTAACATCTGTTGTCCACCAGCAGGTATGGAGATTGCCGCCACGACTGGCACCAGCCACCTTGCATCCGCAGCTAGCAACAGTCACTCCAACAACCACGTATTTAGACTGAATGTCCCCCATTGCACTTTGGACGCGGTCAAAACCATTCAACCTCTTCCACAAGCTCCAGCTCATTCTCCATCAGAGAGGTGATGTTTCATGTCCCAATAGCTAGTTTTCTTAACTGGGGATCAGACTGCCCCTGCCTCAATCTGCCACCCGATCCACAATACACCTGACCCTTCATGTTCCTCCTGCAGGGGGTGGGTCCACAGTTGGATGAGCCCATGTATCCAGTTTGAGCTGGGCTTTCCGAGACCCATGGGTGAAAGCCTGGCCACCAGGTGCTCGCTCATGTGCCCCAACCCCAGGCCTGACACCAGAGCAGGACCCAGGTAACCCTCTGGGCCGGGAACTCACATTCATATCTTCTGCATGAAAGCTCATCTGAACCAATCTTTGTCTCACCCTTCACCTAGGCCCAATTTTCCAGACTACATAGACCCTAGCATTATTAGAGCACTCAAACTCTACCATGGTGGCTTAAAGAGAAGACGAAATATTGTAATGAATTAAAATAAAAATACCTCAAAATGAGGGCTTTCCTCTGCATTTTATTAGGTGAGATTAAAAATGAGCTCAATTAGACTATTTATTTCAGATCATAATAATTTATTTATAATGTATTATTACATTTATTTGTTTATTATTATTTGGGCACATTGAAATAAAGAATAAAAGTTAAAGTTTTCCTTGAGAGATTAAATTATATGTTTTAATATTTTTATTCATAGATGCCAATCCAAAAAAGAGGCCATGTGATGGAACTGAAGACATAAAAACACTAAAAAATCCGTACACTGATACATCTCAGTTAAGAATTACTAACATGGTGTATAAAGCTGTTTATGCAATAGCTTATTCCATTCACAACGCAGTGTGTCAGGAAACTAATTTCACCACTCGGTGTGACAAACACACCAGACTGAACTCCAAACAGGTATGCTTAGACAAACATGCATTCCATCCCCAAATTTTTAAAGCTATAAAGTCTTGTAGCCTAAATGGCTTGTAACAGCCTGTTTTCTTTGTATGACATTTTTTATAAAAGGTTTTCACTGAGCTACAGAAAGTCAACTTTTCCCGTAATGGTTATCCTGTGTCATTTGACGCTAACGGGGATCCTGTAGCTTTTTATGAGCTGGTCAACTGGCAGAAGAGTGAGAGTGGAGTTATTGAGCTGGTAACAGTAGGGTACTATGATGCATCACTGCCTAAAGGCCAGGAGTTTCAGATCACCAAGAACATAACCTGGGCGAAGAGTGGGAGACAAGTAAGCAATCTAATAATCTGACACATGAAGATTTTGTGAACAAATTAGCTGCTTTAGCTTTGTAAAATAAACTGTTTATGTTTTTTCTTGTTGGTGGTAGGTTCCAGTATCAGTGTGCTCTGAGAGTTGTCCTCCAGGAACTCGTAAAGTGTTGCAGAAAGGAAAACCCATCTGCTGCTATGATTGTATACCATGTCCTGAAGGAGAGATCAGTAACACAACAGGTGAGACCAAACATTATGCATTTTACAGAATTTGAAAATTTGAGTGATAACTAACAACAATTCTGATGACATATTTAAAGATTCTCCAGACTGCTTCTCATGTCCCAGTGAATTCTGGCCTAATGCTCAGAGAGATGCTTGTTTCCCCAAACCTGTGGAGTTTCTCTCCTTTGATGAAGTCCTGTCAATCATCCTGGCTGCATTCTCTGTTAGTGGGGCCTGTCTGGCCATCATAACAGCAGCTATTTTCTTTCATCACAGAACAACTCCAATAGTCAGAGCCAACAACTCTGAGCTGAGCTTCCTGCTGCTCTTCTCTCTGACTCTGTGTTTCTTATGTTCATTAACTTTCATTGGAGCTCCCTCTGATTGGTCCTGCATGCTGCGACACACAGCGTTTGGCATCATCTTTGTTCTCTGTATCTCCTGTGTTCTTGGTAAAACTGTAGTGGTTTTAATGGCCTTTAAAGCTACACTTCCAGGTAGTAATGTCATGAAATGGTTTGGGCCTCCACAACAGAGAATGACTGTAGTGGTTTTCACATTGATTCAAGTTCTAATCTGTACTGTTTGGTTGTTACTCAGTCCTCCCTTCCCAATGAAAAATCTCAGCACATACAAGGAGAAGATCATCCTGGAATGTGCATTAGGTTCTGCTGTTGGCTTCTGGGCTGTGCTGGGCTACATTGGCCTGCTGGCTGTTTTTTGCTTTGTGTTAGCTGTTCTAGCTCGGAAACTACCTGATAATTTTAATGAAGCCAAGCTGATCACCTTCAGCATGCTGATATTCTGTGCAGTGTGGATCACCTTCATCCCAGCATATGTCAGCTCTCCTGGGAAATTGACTGTAGCTGTGGAGATATTTGCTATTCTGGCCTCCAGTTTTGGACTGATTCTGTGTATATTTGCTCCAAAGTGTTTCATCATTTTATTTCAGCCAGAGAAGAACTCCAAGAAATATTTAATGGACAAAAAATAGTTATCAATTGTCAAAAGTTTAAAAGAAAGAGGACTACATGACAGTGACATCAACCACAATACATCTCACACTGCTGTTATTTGTTGATGAAACTCTTAAAGCAATACTAAGTGTTATTTTACTTTTTAAGCTAGAGCATTAAAATTGATCTCATTGATTGTTGATTAAGACACTTGTCCAGTTTCATGTTTGACAGCACTCTGCACCCCTCTACTGGCCAGATACCGCACTAAACCGTTTTGAGGAACGGGCTAGTCGCAAAGACGATGTAACTTTCTGCTTTACGGCCTTAGTAACCAGGTGTAGCAACACTAGGGGGAGGAGGGATGGTTTCAGCGAGCGTTTCACGGTTTAACCTGTCGGATTATTAACCACGTTGTGAAATATTGTAGAAAATAATGGTCTGAAGCACTTCCTCAACACCACCTCATAGATAAATAAATAGATATAAATAAATCTGACTGAGCCCGCTCTCCACGCACTCCCCTCTGGCTGCTCGCATCCAGACCCCGAGGCCGCGCCAGGCATCGTCCCGCAGCTACGCCTGGGTTAATCTCTCCTACACCAACCTGATAATCAAAGCCTTCTTCAACAACACCACACAGGTAAATAAATAAATCTGAAGAACCGATGGCGCGCGACCCGCACGAATACATCTCCGACATATAAGCTATTTCCCGCTAGTAAAATCAGAACCGAGGTGACGGTCCTGCGGGTCCAGTTGGATTTGTGGACGATTAATTATTTAGACGTACTGATTCAAGGCCAATTCATCCTCCACCAGAAGCAAGAACCTTGTTCTCACTGGGGGGTCTGCACGGGAGGTGAGGTTTTGCACCAACCAAACGAGACCTGCAATGCTCGTCAGGTTTGCTATGATCAGTGGTCCGGGAGCTTTTTGAGCAGAATGAGACCGAAAGCCCATCAGATCTGCGCTGGTTCACTAGGGACCCGGAGGTTTTGCTCAAGTCCTCCCGGCAGACCCAAAAGTCTCGTCAGGTTGTCGCTGGATGATGGATCATTTTATTTTGCTCACACACCTGAAACGCACACCTGTGACTCATCACTGAGAGTTTGGCAGCTGAATTCTATTGGAGAATAAATTTGCATTTATGCTCCGGCAGCTGAGAGAGAGAGAGCAATAAAAAGGCAGAGAGAGAAAGATAGACTGTTTATGAACGTATAATACTTATACATTCAAAAAAATGTAAAAACAACAAGTTGTCTAATGAGATTATTAGCTGAAAAGCTGTGGCAGACTGGGGGGAGAAAGTTCTATTTTTTCAGGTGTGAGATGATTTACGACTGTTGAAACAAAACTATCAACCATAGCATCCTACTGCCCCCTACTGGTTAAAAGTCGCTTAGTATTGCTTTAAACCTGGCCTGCTTTGGAAAATCTAATTTTAATGAAAATAATTTAATTCATACAATGCAATACAATAATCTAATTCAATATTAAATCATGAGATTTTGTAGTGGGGGATTTCAAATGCGAGCATATTTATTCCTGTTATTAACAAAATACACAAACAAGGTTCCTACAAGTAAAGAGAAAAGTTCTCTGCCCCTGAAGTAAGGGATGCAAATGCTTCTGAGATAATAATAGATAATTGGTAACCACATAAGTCGGGGTGAGTTCATTATTCATCTGTAATCATCTTTTTTGCACCTTACTTATTAAAATCATGTATTTTTATTTTTACACAAACTTATGATTCCTGGCCTTTTTTATTGTGTACCTTTATCAATTTCTTCATGTTGGGGTTTGGCTCACTACTAACCCTGTAATCAAAGAACTTTGTAAATCCCAAGACAAATTATCTGCTATATGTTCAGAATGTCTAGTAAGGGCAGGTATCCACACTCGATCATTATTCTTTCTCCTTTGTCATCAAACAAGCTGTCGAACAAGATATTAATTCTTTGACAAAGTAGTAAATGTATTTCTAACAATAAAGGAATGAGACCAGACTATACCAGTCCCCCTCAGAAGACCCTTCAATTAGAAATTCCTCAACAGACTGTAGAACAGTGGCGGCCCGTCCATAGGGGGCGCTCGGGCGCCACCCCACCAGTACCAAGAGGAAGAAGAAGAAGAGAAATAGAGATCACAAATTATAAAAAACTAACATAAAAATAAAACTAAACGAGCCATCCATTATATATACAAGAAGTGCTGTGTATAATCTGCATTTAGGTGTAGTTTAGAAAGGTTTTCTTACTATTTTTTACTGGACCGATAGGTCGTGTTTCTTTGGGTTCTACTGCGCATGTCTGGACGGGACGCCGTCCCAACATAGCGCATTGTTTTTTGCCCCTGACGCATGCGCACTGGCAATTTTTTCCTGACGCATGCGCACTGAGTGCAAAAAATAAGAGATCGCTCGGGACGCAGGTCTTCAGCGTCCCTGTGTGACATGCGCACAACGGCAGGAGACCGGAGCGTTGCTCAGACCGAAACCGGAAGTTCTTGCTCTCTTTTTAATGGAGGGTAGAAAATGGATATTTATTCAAAGAATCCTTCTTGCCCGCTTGTGAAAACAAGCCGAATGATTCCATTTGTCCTGATTTCATCAACTCAATGGTGAGTGACTTTGTTTGTTTGTCTTTTTTTCTTAATAACTATGTGTCTGTCACGGATTTTCCCATTCAAAAACCCCATAGGCGGAGTCTTGATGAGTGAATTTATACCTTAAATAGCGACATGTGTTTGTTGAGGTGTCTGCCGAATGTTAGAGAAATACAGGTACTGCTGATTGAATACGTTGGTTTATGTAGTTTAGCCCGTTTTTCATGAGTTTTCTCTACTTTTCATTAAATTATTATGGCGTTTTAAGGAAGTTTGGTCTGACTGGGTTTGATGGGACTTATCAGTGGATTTGACTTTATTTTGTTGTTAATTCACTTCATTGGTTGAGCTGATTGTCATGACTTGCTTGGTTAGTGGTTGTTGTCTGAATTGTAACATTAATTATCTGACTGTATTAGTTAGAGATGGATTTATTTGTTTGTGGTGTCAGTAGAAAGATAATTGTGAATATTAAGTAATGTTTTTGACTTTGACAGGTTGTTTTTTCCTTGAAACTCTTACAACTTCTGTTGTGACCACATTGTGGTTGTTTTTATTTTTATCTGTATCTGATTATATTGATATTATTCTAAGGTCTCCTTACGAAGACTTTATGATTTCTTTACTGTTTGATGTGTAGAATTAGACCTAACAGCACCACATTTCTAGAGAACTGGTGGTACTAGGGATTTTTACCAGCAAAATATTCAGTCAGATGAACATATTTTGCTTCATTCCCTGCCCTAGTGGTAATATGTGATTTTTTTGCGCATCTGAAAACTGACTAGCAAAAATGCGCCCCACCCAAAAAAAATTTCACCAGCCGCCACTGCTGTAGAAAGAATGACCTGGTTGCTGAAATAGCACTGAACTCTGTAGCAGAAATTCACAATTATCAAACTAGAAAAAAAAAAACAGGTCAAGTTCAGGTATGAGCGCAGACTGAAGGTTAAGTTTTATTTGCCACTGTCGACCTCACCAACAGCAGAGTGCCAAAGCTTACATCCCAGTGCGTTTAGAGAGGAGGTGGTTTGTGTCATTTCAGCCAGCTGTGCACACCTCAATTTGGGGAAAATGTTGTACATTGCAAGTTGCACAGGAAAGGAAGCCCGTCACAAATGGTTTGTAATTTCAGATATATAGATAAAACAAAAGGCACAATTATGCAGACATTACATACGCTTGAAACACTACTTGAAAAAGAGTAGGTAAGAAAGTTTAGAGGATAAGCTGAAATTTCGTAGTTCAATTACTGTATGAAAAATGGACTTCTGCTCATGACTCTTCTTGTGTTGTTCCTGCTCCATCACAATATTTTCCATGAGTGATACCTATCATACCTAAAATGAGGTAATGTCCATTAAAATCAATATGATTTATATAACAGGTTATATTCCTGATGTTCAAGATGGTGATTAAAAAAACACAAAAAGAAAAGCATAATGGAAATTATGTCTTCATAAATTCATTAGAGGCGTGACCAAAGATTGCTGGTTGAGAATGCATTGATGCATACAGTATAGGAAGTTTATAAAACCAGTGCAAAACACATTTATTCACTCATTCACGGAATGGAGGTCAGATCTGTCATTATTGGTCTGAGATTACTGGTGAGCTTGTTAGAGCTGATGTCAGTTGTTATCTTTGGTGGTTGTTTGAATGGTCTGAAACAAAGGATTGATCCCTCAGAGGCTCTGACTGGTGCTGATGTTACTACTGGAGCTTCTTTGATGCAATGCAACCTGCAGGCTACCCCTCGTTTACCTGCATTCTCAATGGATGGGGACTTTGTTCTTGGAGGTGCTTTGCGCCTTCATGACAAAATGAAAACTGTGATTTTTAACTACACCACCAAGCCAGAGCCTCCAACATGCACAGGAAGGTTAGTATGAAGGAGAAGTGGAAAAAGAGGTTATGAGGTGTATTTGAATGGAAATGATGGAAATTGCTGCAAAGTTTGCCTTGATGCTGTGGGAAAATGAAACGGTACATCAAAAATTTAAAAAATGCACATTCTCAGAAATAAAAATGTTTATTAAATGATTTTATAAACAGGAGAATGTATAAACACAAGCTGGCTTTATGTTTGAACTGAGCTCTACAATACAACCCTTTTAATATTTAGTTATAACTCTCATGTTATGTCCACAAATTTGTTAAGCAGATTTTGATTTACTCTTTTAAACTAGAAATAAATGACAGATAACTTTTGAGCTGAACTTTTACTTTGGATTGAATGTTTGTCTTTAAGCTTATCTGGATCAATTTTAACAACTTGGTGTGTTTGTGTGTGAGTGTGTGTGTACCATCTGAATGTCAACTATAACCTTATTATTTTTTGTGCAGCCTTTTTGCCCAGAATCTGCGTTATTCTCGTGCAGTAATCTTTGCTATTGAGGAGATCAACAACAGCACAGAGCTGCTGCCAGGCATCAAACTAGGACATCAGATCCATGATACTTGTGCATCAGTGCTTGTAGCTGCTGATGTGGCCTTTCAACTACTAAATGGTCAGGACCCTGTGTTTTACAAAGACAGCAATTGTTCCCAATCGGGTGTTGTGATGGCTGTTGTTGGTGACTCTACATCCACAACATCAATCAGCGTGTCTCGCATCATTGGGTCCTTCAGTGTCCCTCTGGTAAGTATTATGCATTAAGGTGATGTCAGAAATGTTGGGTTTTTTTCATATGGCTTCATAGTCTGAATATGATGCAAAGAATAATATTAAAAATACATATGCAGATATTAAAATAAATATCTGTATTGCTGAGAAAACCACACTGTCATTTATTTCATTTCAGGTCAGTCACTTAGCCACCTGTGCCTGTCTGTCAGATAAGCAGCAGTACCCGACTTTCTTCAGAACTATTCCCAGTGACCAGTTCCAAGCTGATGCTCTGGCCAAGCTGGTGAAACACTTTGGCTGGACTTGGATAGGAGCTGTCCGCTCAGACTCAGATTATGGGAATTATGGCATGATGTCTTTTCTTGACTCAGCACAGAGAGAGGGAATCTGTGTGGAGTACTCTGAGTCCTTTCTCTGGACCGATCCACGTAGCAAGATCCAGAGAGTAGCTGACGTTATCCGCAGGTGTCTACATCACTGAATTTGATTCTGCATGTTGTTTTGATGTGGACCTTCTGCAGAGGACATTTATTAAATTAGTGTGAGGATTTTTATCTAACAGGAAGTTTTTCAATATGTTTTTATAGAACATTTAGAAAATGTTAAGCACAGATGCAGTAGATAAAAATTTGATTAACTCTAGGTATACTCTTATAATAATCAAGTTTAAAAATATTAATTAAAAAAAAGTTGATTTATTACCATATAGTCTTGTATTGATCTGCTGCTATTTAAATTATTCTTTATTTTATTAGGTCATTAGGTTACCTGACATATTTTTATTTGTTAAATGAAACACATTTTGATGTCTCTGCAGGTCAACAGCGATGGTTGTTGTGGCATTTTTAGACTCTTCAGATATTGGTTTTCTGTTAGAGGAGCTGACTCATGAGCCTCCACCAATTCGTCAGTGGATTGGATGTGAGGGCTGGATAACTGACCCCTACCTAATGAGCTACAGTTTTGTTGAAGGGGCTATTGGAGTTGCTGTTCAGAAATCTGTCATCCCAGGTCTGAAAAACTTCTTGCTCAATCTTTCTCTCACTGAAGTAGCTGCCTCTTCAGTGCTCACTGAGTTTTGGGAGGATTCATTTAACTGCACACTGACAAAAAGTAAGAGATTTTTGTATTTAAAAATGTGCAGAAACAACAGTTTGAAAATATATTTACAGCTTTTTTTGTAACCAGACCCTTTTCTATTTATTTAAAAAAAAGAATTAAAACAACATGGGTGCATGCTGAAATTGATATAAAAAATTATGAATGCCGCATATATAATGAACAATCTCAAGCTTTGTTCATATAAAATCAAAGAACAAAATTTCTTGTTATTTCAGATGCAGATCCAGATAAGAGGCCATGTGATGGAACTGAAGACATAAAAACATTAAAAAACCCGTACACTGATACATCTCAGTTAAGAGTTACTAACATGGTGTATAAAGCTGTTTATGCAATAGCTCATGCCATTCACAATGCAGTGTGTCAGGAAAGGAATTCCACTACTCAATGTGACAAAAACATCAGAATGGAGTCCAAACAGGTCAGTCTAAATGAAGAAGATTTTCAGAATTTTTACGTTTTGTAAACTATTATGTCCTGAAACTTGAATACAGATTCAATGAATATTAATTTTTTTTATTATAAAAAGGTTCTTACTGGACTAAAGAAAGTTAACTTTTCCCGTAATGGTTATCCTGTGTCATTTGATGCTAACGGGGATCCTGTAGCTTTTTATGAGCTGGTCAACTGGCAGAAGAGTGAGAGTGGAGTTATTGAGCTGGTAACAGTAGGGTACTATGATGCATCACTGCCTAAAGGCCAGGAGTTTCGTATCAACAGGAACATAACCTGGGTGGAGAGCAGGACACAAGTAAAGAGTTTAATGTTTATAATTGTACAGATGAAGATTTTGGTAATAATTATCAAAATCTGAACTGTAATCGCTCTTTCTTTGTCTCAGGTTCCAGTATCAGTGTGCTCTGAGAGTTGTCCTCCAGGAACTCGTAAAGTGTTGCAGAAAGGAAAACCCATCTGCTGCTATGATTGTATACCATGTCCTGAAGGAGAGATCAGTAACACAACAGGTACATATCAAACATTTTCCTTGAATATTAACATGTTAAAAAATGTGTTATTAAAGCCTTTTTGTATTGGTTTTTTTAGATTCTCCAGACTGCTTCCCATGTTCCAGTGAATTCTGGCCTAATGCTCAGAGAGATGCTTGTTTCCCCAAACCTGTGGAGTTTCTCTCCTTTGATGAAGTCCTGTCAATCATCCTGGCTGCATTCTCTGTTAGTGGGGCCTGTCTGGCCATCATAACAGCAGCTATTTTCTTTCATCACAGAACAACTCCAATAGTCAGAGCCAACAACTCTGAGCTGAGCTTCCTGCTGCTCTTCTCTCTGACTCTGTGTTTCTTATGTTCATTAACTTTCATTGGAGCTCCCTCTGATTGGTCCTGCATGCTGCGACACACAGCGTTTGGCATCATCTTTGTTCTCTGTATCTCCTGTGTTCTTGGCAAAACTGTAGTGGTTTTAATGGCCTTTAAAGCTACACTTCCAGGTAGTAATGTCATGAAATGGTTTGGGCCTCCACAACAAAGAATGACTGTAGTGGTTTTCACATTCATTCAAGTCCTAATCTGTACTGTCTGGTTGTTACTCAGTCCTCCCTACCCAATGAAAAATCTCAGCACATACAAGGAGAAGATCATCCTGGAATGTGCATTAGGTTCTGCTGTTGGCTTCTGGGCTGTGCTGGGCTACATTGGCCTGCTGGCTGTTTTTTGCTTTGTGTTAGCTGTTCTAGCTCGGAAACTACCTGATAATTTTAATGAAGCCAAGCTGATCACCTTCAGCATGCTGATATTCTGTGCAGTGTGGATCACCTTCATCCCAGCATATGTCAGCTCTCCTGGGAAATTGACTGTAGCTGTGGAGATATTTGCTATTCTGGCCTCCAGTTTTGGACTGATTCTGTGTATATTTGCTCCAAAGTGTTTCATCATATTGTTTCAGCCAGAAAAGAACTCTAAGAAATATTTAATGAACAAAAATTAAATGCATGTTGTCAAAGGGTTGAAAAAATGTTTGGATCAAAATTGTGTTTAAATTGCTCACATTTGTTTCACAATAAAATGTGTAAACTTTTATTGTAAAGACATCTTCACATATGGATTACAAGTAGTTGCATTTTTGTTTTGTTGTTAAAATAGCTGACGTCGTAAATAATTAATGGATCTACTCAAGTAAATAATAAAACTACAGTTTACATTTCTGAGTTTCAGTTTTCTTCCTTCATTAAATTTTTTCAAAATTAAGAATGGCTCAACTAAAAGGAGGACATGGAAACATACTGTAAATTCACTTAGGGCAGTAAGGCAGATCTTACTCATGAATATCATCACAAAACTTTTATACACACTGTGATTTCTACACAAAACTGACTCAAACTTAAAAAAAAATTGTGGGCTGATTTTTTGTTTTTTTGAAAAGTTGTCATCCAGGTCACATTGTCAGCACTCCAAACAGGGTATTCCAGAAAGTCTTCTCCCCAGCCACATCCACCAGCTCCTCTGTTGGGAGCCCTTGTTGAATCTAACCCTCACTGGGAACATGGCAGACTTACCGCTGGCTACGTGAATCAGACTCTTCTGGTACAGCGACTGAATGACGCCCAACAAAAGGCCATCCACCCCAAAGCCCTGGAGCCATCTCACAGTGCGCCTCCGTGGACACGGTCACAAGGAATTATTATTTAAATTATTTTCTCAAAATTTCAATAAAAAGTTTCTTTTAAAAGTGATTTTTGTCTTTTTTTCTGAAGATTAGTCTTGAAAAGGGGGGTCGTCTTATAATCAGGGTCGTCCTATATTCGGGCAAATACGGTACTTCCTCAAATTTTCAACAAAAATAGTTTCTTTAAAAAGTGAATTTAGTATTTTTTTCTTCTGAAGATTAGTCTTGGAAAGGCGGGGTCGTCTTTTAATCAGTCATCCTATATTCGGGTCAATACAGTATGTTAAAAAATGGAACTATCACTTTTGCTCACTGAGGTGATTTTAAAAGACAAAAAGAGAGAGAGAGAGAAATGGTGGAAATGATGTGCTTAGAGGCATTAAAGGCGTTACCAAAAATTGCTGGTTGATTGGGCATCACCTGACACATAATAGCTTATAAACCTGTAAAACACATTTGCATCCATAAACACTTGAGGAATGGAGATAGGATCTGTCTTTATTGGTCTGAGATTAATATTGCTGATGTCAGTTGTTATCTTTGGTGGTTTGAATGGTCTGAAACAAAGGATTGATCCCTCAGAGGCTCTGACTGGTGCTGGTGTTACTACTGGAGCTTCTTTGATGCAATGCAACCTGCAGGCTACCCCTCGTTTACCTGCATTCTCAATGGATGGGGACTTTGTTCTTGGAGGTGCACTTGTCCTTCACAACATAATGAAAACTGTGATTTATAACTACACCACCAAGCCAGAGTCTCCAACATGCACTGGAAGGTTAGTAAGGAGAGGTGGATACAAAGGATTTTAGGTGTATATGAATGGGAAAGATGTGATTTGCTGCAACATGTTTGCTGTGATTTTGTGGGAAATGAAATAGTATATGTATGTATGTTACATCAAAATAATAAACAAGAACATAATTCAACATAATCCGTTTTTTACAAACAAAAAATCTAGTTTAGTGGCTGATTTTAAAATTAGAAGAGCATATCAATGAAATCTTGGTTTATGTTTAAATATTTCTGTATAAATTAATCCTGGTGAAGTATAGATGGAACTCTCATTTTAAGTCCACAGATTTTATTTATCGAGAAATGAACAGCAGCATGGAGTAACCTTTCAACTGCACTTACTTAGTTTTTAGTGTTTATTCATGAGCTTGAATATTTAAGTGCTTCCATAATAATTTGTGTGTGTGTGTGTGTGTGTGTGTGTGTGTGTGTGTGTGTGTGTGTATCCTAAACATAATCTCTAATCTGATTGACTGTGCAGTCTTTTCACTGAGAATCTGCGTTATTCTCGTGCAATGATCTTTGCTATTGAGGAGATCAACAACAGCACAGAGCTGCTTCCAGACATCAAACTGGGATATCAGATCTATGATACTTGTGCATCAGTGCTTGTAGCTGCCCATGTTGCCTTTCAACTATTAAATGGTCAGGATCCTGTATTTCACAAAGACATCAATTGTTCTCAGTCTGGTGTGGTGATGGCTGCTGTTGGTGACTCTACATCCACGACGTCAATCAGCATGTCTCGGATCATTGGGCCCTTCAGCGTCCCTCTGGTAAGTATTCTGCACTTACTGCAAGGTGAAGTAAAAACATTATATATGCCCAAAATTTGTGTTATTTTTCTGTGTTTTATTTATTGATGGTACAGATTCTGATTATGCTGCAAATTAAGGATTAAAAAATCCCAATGCAGATGGTAAAAATGATCACCATTACTGTTCCAAAAACCACAATGTCTTTTCCTCATTTCAGGTCAGTCACTTTGCCACATGTGCCTGTCTGTCAGATAAGCAGCAGTACCCGACTTTTTTCAGAACTATTCCCAGTGACCAGTTCCAAGCTGATGCTCTGGCCAAGTTGGTGAAACACTTTGGCTGGACTTGGATAGGAGCTGTCCGCTCTGATTCAGATTATGGGAATTATGGGATGGCGTCCTTTCTTGACGCAGCACAAAGAGAGGGAATCTGTGTGGAGTACTCTGAGTCAATACTCTGGACAGACCCTCAAATCAAGATCCAGAGAGTAGCTGATGTTATCCGCAGGTTTCTACATCACTGAATCTGATTGTGTAGCTTGCTTTGATGTGGACCATCTGCACTGAAAAATTATTTATTGTTGATGTAAAATAGAATGCATTGTATGTGTAGCGTAATATAACCTGATTTTATTGTTATAATACGGACACACTTCTGCAAGGTTATTAGCTTAGTTTTGTTGGTTTTAATGCTAGCAATGCAAGCTACCTTCACTAACCTAATTGTTATGCAGGATATCTAGATTCTTTGGATTCAAAGGGAAGACCTACGTACGTTATATTTGGAAGTTATAACCAGAAGCAGACTTAGACTACAGTTATTTTATTAAAGAAACAGATTGAACGAACAGACAGATATGAGGTAGATGGTTGCATCTTAAGAGATTATTCTGATGTTATTAAGCTGAGAGTTAATGACGAGAGCCCGTGAGATATTAATATCTCTAGAGAGTCTGAGCTAGTTAGGAGGGGAACTGAGCCTAACTTGAAAGGAGTGTTATTTATCCAGAGCCTCGGTTTACCAGATCGGAGTTGGTACCTTGCTGAGACCACTCCGGGACCACCTCGGCGTGGATTTGAGGTTTCGTCGGGAGGCTGTGAGAACCTGACGAAACCCGGTCTGATCCCCGGTGACGTGAAGTTACCGAAGGCACGGAGGTGTCTGATGAGTCGGTCTGCGGCTCCATGATCGGCTGGTGCAGAGGCTAACAGGCTTTCCCCATGGCTGGTGAACAGAAGCAGACGGGTGGTGTCTGGCTTCTAGCCGGGGGAAATTGTCCTCGACTGCTTGGGGCTAATACCCAAACGTGCAGTTGGCATCAAAGCCTACCGTGTAGCGGAGAAAACGGAGGCTGTGTTCTCTCGTTGTAGGTTGAACGAGAACTCAAGAACTCGGTAGCTTCCAGGCAGGAAGTCTGATCGTGGAAAGTTTTGGACGCGTGGCCCAATGGGGAAAGAGTTACCAAGTCACGTGGTTCTCGTCATTAAGGAAGCCCAGTACTAACTTAGATGGATTATTACTATGCTTTAACCTTTTAGCAAAAGTAGAAACATGAAATAATACTGATGCAACATCAACATTCATGAATACTGGAAGAAAATGAATTAATCATATTAAGACATTTCTGGACAGTGGATTAAAGGTAGTGTCTTTTTAGAATGAGACATCAAAGAGTCCTTAAGTTTAATTATTAATTAAAGGAAATCTTCTGAGTCTTCCGACACGACCGGGTCCTGGAAGGAATGTTGATTCAGGTTACAACATAATAAAAGAGTCATTTTAATCCAAGTTATTGGAAAAAAGATGAGTTATGTATTGATGCTCCAGAGGTCAGAATTCAGAGATAGTAACGCCTTTGCCGGCGCTACATATGTTTTTATTACAATGATGCTATGATTTTGTACTTGTATTCAAAAAAAGTATTCCAATACTATGGAACCGATACTATTTAACATAGCATAATACTCAGCTCTCAGTTGAGTTGCAACAAGAGACTACAGCAGCAAATGGTAGCCTATTCTTGAGCAGATTAAGTAGTACTAGTAGTTATTAAGTATTACATGTACACACTCTGTCTGAATTCTCATTGTATCAATACTTGGTTCGTTAAAGACTCAAGATTCAAGACTTTTATTTGTTACATACCAGATGCACGAGTACAACTTGTAGTGAAATGTGTCCCTGATGCGACTGACTCAGTAATAACATAATTAAAATAAGTAGCATGAGGAATATAAAAGAAAAATTTAACATTAAGTTATAGATCAAGACATAGGGGCATTATAAACAACATGAGCATTATAAACACAATATTAATAGCAGACAATATATACACACTATGTTGGATTTGTGACAGGAGGAATTTACAGATGAAAGCTTAAAATATAAAAGTATGTGCAAAGCATGATGGAGCAATATGCAGTTATCAGAGCGTAGTGGATAGACTAAGACTAGACCCTAGTGAAATCCAGAATATTATGAGTACAAAACAGTTTATGAATGCTATTCAATGGAAAATTCCAGTAACAACGAATCTGTTAGAAATGTCTGAGATGTGTTATGAAGGAGTGCTATTTAAACACATTGAATAGAAATAAAAGGTTTCATAAAATGTTTTTAACAAATTTAATCCACCCACAATAATGTCTGCAGGTCAACCGCTACAGTTGTTGTGGCTTTTACAACTTCTGGTGATATGAGGGTTCTGCTAGAGGAGTTGGCTCGAAAGCCTTCACCACCTCATCAGTGGATCGGAAGTGAGGGCTGGATAACTGACTCACTCTTGATGAGCTTCAGTTTTTGTGCTGGGGCCATCGGAGTTGCCATTCAGAATTCCGTCATTCCAGGTCTAAAGGACTTCCTACTGGATCTTTCTCCTACAGAAGTGGCTGCCTCCTCAGTGCTCACTGAGTTCTGGGAGAATGCGTTCAACTGCACTCTGACAAAAAGTGAGAACAAACACTTCCTCACAACGAGGCATTTTTAATGCATACAGTGTTCAAAACTCTTGTTCCATTTTAAAATGAAAGTCTGAATGTTGCAGTCTCACATAACATTGCAGCAATTACTGTCTGCAGACAACAATGTGTTTTGGTAACATAAAATAAAAAAGAGATGAATTTATCCATTGACAGGCTCAAGTGAATGATTCCTTTATAGGTGCTGATCCAGACAAGAGAGAGTGTGATGGAACTGAGGACATAAGAACTCTAAAAAACCCGTACACTGATACGTCTCAGTTAAGAGTTACTAACATGGTGTATAAAGCTGTTTATGCAATAGCTCATGCCATTCACAATGCAGTGTGTCAGGAGACTAATTTCTCCATTCAGTGTGATAAAAACATCAGATTGGAGTCAAAACAGGTCAGACAAACAAATAACAGAGGTTTTTCTTTTCCTGTTTCAATTCTTAACTTAAAATCCTTCGTACGTCACAGGTTGTAACTGAACTAAAGAAAGTCAACTTTTCCTGTAATGGTTATCCTGTCTCATTTGATGCTAATGGGGATCCTGTAGCTTTTTATGAGCTGGTCAACTGGCAGAAGAGTGAGAGTGGAGTTATTGAGCTGGTAACAGTAGGGTACTATGATGCATCACTGCCTAAAGGCCAGGAGTTTCATATCAACAGGAACATAACCTGGGTGGAGCGTCGCATTAAAGTAAGTTTAATTGATTAAAACAAGGTTTTGACATGCTTAGAGCTTCACTAAAGGAAGGAAAAAACTAAATGACAAAAAATCTTTGAAATTATCTTTGCATCAGGTTCCAGTGTCAGTGTGCTCTGAGAGTTGTCCTCCAGGATCTCGTAAAGTGTTGCAGAAAGGAAAACCCATCTGCTGCTATGATTGTATACCATGTCCTGAAGGACAGATTAGTAACACAACAGGTACAATCAAATATTTTTTTTGGTGTATTTACAAAACCTGTTATCCGATTGGAAAATCAAAAGTATGACCAAAAAATTATGACATTTTAACAAAATTATTTTTCAATAATTTTTAATTTACAACAATTTTAAATGTGAAATTCCATTTCTGATTTATTTTTTTTTTTTTAGATTCTCCAGACTGCTTCTCATGTCCCAGTGAATTCTGGCCAAATGCTCAGAGAGATGCTTGTCTCCCCAAACCTGTGGAGTTTCTCTCCTTTGATGAAGTCCTGTCAATCATCCTGGCTGCATTCTCTGTTAGTGGGGCCTGTCTGGCCATCATAACAGCAGCTATTTTCTTTCATCACAGAACAACTCCAATAGTCAGAGCCAACAACTCTGAGCTGAGCTTCCTGCTGCTCTTCTCTCTGACTCTGTGTTTCTTATGTTCATTAACTTTCATTGGAGCTCCCTCTGATTGGTCCTGCATGCTGCGACACACAGCGTTTGGCATCATCTTTGTTCTCTGTATCTCCTGTGTTCTTGGCAAAACTGTAGTGGTTTTAATGGCCTTTAAAGCTACACTTCCAGGTAGTAATGTCATGAAATGGTTTGGGCCTCCACAGCAAAGAATGACTGTAGTGTCTCTGACCTGTATTCAAATTTTAATCTGTATAGTTTGGTTGGTGCTGAGCCCACCGTTCCCAATGAAAAATCTCAGCACATACAAGGAGAAGATCATCCTGGAATGTGCATTAGGTTCTGCTGTTGGCTTCTGGGCTGTGCTGGGCTACATTGGCCTGCTGGCTGTTTTTTGCTTTGTGTTAGCTGTTCTAGCTCGGAAACTACCTGATAATTTTAATGAAGCCAAGATGATCACCTTCAGCATGCTGATATTCTGTGCAGTGTGGATCACCTTCATCCCAGCATATGTCAGCTCTCCAGGGAAATATACAGTGGCTGTGGAGATATTTGCTATTCTGGCCTCCAGTTTTGGACTGATTCTGTGTATATTTGCTCCAAAGTGTTTCATCATTTTATTTCAGCCAGAGAAGAACTCCAAGAAATTTGTAATGGAAAAAAATTAAATGCATGGTGTCAAAGGGTTGAAAAAAACATTTGGATCAAAATTGTGTTTAGATGGCTCACATTTGTTTCACAATAAAATCTGTAAGATTTATTGTAAAGACATCTTCACATATGGATTACAAGTAGTTGCATTTTTGTTTTGTTGTTAAAATAGCTGACGTCGTAAATAATTAATGGATCTACTCAAGTAAATAATAAAACTACAGTTTACATTTGAGTTTCTTTTTTTTTCTTTATTAAAATTTTCAAAATTAAGAATGGCTCAACTAAGAGGAGGACATGGAAACATACTGTAAATTCACTTAGGGCAGTAAGGCAGATCTTACTCATGAATATCATCACAAAACTTTTAAACACACTGTGATTTCTACACAAAACTGACTCAAACTTAAAAAAAAATTGTGGGCTGATTTTTTGTTTTTTTGAAAAGTTGTCATCCAGGTCACATTGTCAGCACTCCAAACAGGGTACTCCAGAAAGTCCTCTCCCCAGCCACATCCACCAGCTCCTCTGTTGGGAGCCCTTGTTGAATCCAACCCTCACTGGGAACATGGCAGACTTACCGCTGGCTACGTGAATCAGACTCTTCTGGTACAGGGACTGAATGACGCCCAACAAAAGGCCATCCACCCCAAAGCCCTGGAGCCGTCTCACAGTGCGCCTCTGTGGACACGGTCACAAGTCTCTTCAAATCCACAAAGCGTATGTGGATTGATTGGTGATGGGTTTTTGAAGTTAACAGTTTAGTTAAATAAATAAAAAGCATGACGACACTTGATAACTACAAAAGAAAATGGAGGCCAAAAAAAATGTAGAGAGAAAATGACATAATCTGGCTGGCTCATTTCCTTGTTTTTCTCTGGGACATTTTTAGAACCAGACAATAGGCAAATTACCCCCCCCCCCCCCCCCCCCCCCCC
>SSNR01000398.1:357214-375361 GCA_006937965.1 Callopanchax toddi
GTGGGGGGGGGGGGGCACAGTTTTTATTTTCATGGAATCGTTTTATTTTTGTTTTAAATCTCAGTAGCACTTTTAGCTGCCCCAGGCATGAATAGTCCTTTATAAATAAAATTTGGTGATTGATTGATTGATTGATTATGCTGCAAAAAAAAAAAAAGGAATAAAAAAATCCCAATGCAGATGGTAAAAATTATTACCATTACTGTTCCAAAAACCGCAATGTCTTTTTCTCATTTCAGGTCAGTCACTTTGCCACATGTTCCTGTCTGTCAGATAAGCAGCAGTACCCGACTTTTTTCAGAACTATTCCCAGTGACCAGTTCCAAGCTGATGCTCTGGCCAAGCTGGTGAAACACTTTGGCTGGACTTGGATAGGAGCTGTCCGCTCAGACTCAGATTATGGAAATTATGGGATGGCGTCCTTTCTTGACGCAGCACAAAGAGAGGGAATCTGTGTGGAGTACTCTGAGTCAATACTCCGGACAGACCCTCAAATCAAGATCCAGAGAGTAGCTGATGTTATCCGCAGGTTTCTACATCACTGATTCTGATTGTGTAGCTTGCTTTGATGTGGACCAAAATTATTTATTTTTGATGTAAAATAGAATGCATTTTATGTTTTTATTACAATGATGCTATGATTTTGTACTTGTATTCAAAAATAGTATTCAGATACTATGGAACCGATAGTATTTAACACAGCGTAATACTCAGCTCTTAGCTGAGTTGTAACAAGAGACTACAGCAGCAAATGGAAGCCTATTGAGCAGATTAAGTAGTACTAGTAGTTATTAAGTATTACCTGTACATAGGGATGGGTATTGATAAGATTTTTACGATTCCGATTCCATTTTCGATTCTGTATAACGATTCAATTCTTTATCGATTCTCTTATCGATTCTCATTTGGAAAAAAAGAGAACAAACAGATCTATTAGCTTCAAGCTGGTTTATATCTTATCTTTGAGTCAGATACAAGTTTAGAAGTAAGATGATGACCTTATACATCCAACAGTGAGGTCTTAAGAAAACCAGAGCCTAAGGTCACAGGGTGCCCAGAAAAAAAAGTTTCTAAGTATAAAATAATAATAAAATATTATTTTGTAGAAATAACATAAAATACAACATAAATTATTCTGTGCAATTCCACAAGAATGTAACATTTCAACTCTCTTTTTAAAAAGGATCTGAGCTGAACACACAAAATTACATCAGCCAGCAACAAATACAACTCAAGTCAAGTTTAATGGAATTGTGCAATTTTGCAACCATCAACTATGGAAAATTAACAATTCTGCAGAAAAATGAGCATATCTGCTTTTTCAGGAAGGATACGTGATCTTTCTGGACTTATTGTGTCTCCAGCTGTGGAGAACACCCTCTCAGACAGGTAGGGCTGTGCGTTATGAGGAAATATTTCATCTGGACGATAGAAAATGTCTACTGTCAGATAAAAAGCTCTATCGTTTAAGCCACGATAGAAGTTTTACAGCATACTGCACTTTACGGGATGTTCATGAACGCACCGTGCAGCAACACATAAACAAACATGGAGGCAGACGGTAGTGGACGCGTTTTAGACCAGAGTCAACAGGATAACCAGCTAACTCAAAACGAGGAGCTTGTAACTAAAAGAGGGACAACTTCTGTCTCATGGATGTGGTTTAAATATAAAAAGACCGACGTGGACCAGACAGCAGCTGTTTGTAAAGTTTTCCGGCTCTCGGTCCCAACAACGGACTCCGACGCCACTAATATATTTAATCACCTGCACAAAAACCAAGTCGAAGAATACAGAGACAGTCAACGAGGAAAAGCTGCAAGAGCAGCGTCGAGTGTTGGTGTAAGAGCTCAGAATAAACTCCAGACGCTGATCAGGTTTTTACCTGCAGCTCGTCATGTAGCTGCCAGCTGAGTGGAATGGAAGGAAGGAGGAGGTTACTGCTGCTGTTACCACGCACATCTACAAAGATATGGCTCTAATCTACACGTGGAGAAACCTGAGTTTAGTGACTCGTGGTGACGTAGTCGCGCCGACTGGAATTTATTTTATTTTATTTTTTGCGCCGACTGGAATCGATAAGGGAATCGTTAGCAAAAATGGCAAATGATTCCAAGGGATTGAAACACTGGGAACCGGTTCTCATTAAGAACCGGTTTTCGATTCCCATCCCTACCTGTACACACTCTGTCTGAAATCTCATTGTATCAAGACTTGGTTCGTTAAAGTTCCAGTAACAACGAATCTGTTAGAAATGTCTGAGATGTGTTATGAAGGAGTGCTATTTAAACAGATTGAATAGAAATAAAAGGTTTCATAAAATGTTTTTAACAAATTTAATCCACCCACAATAATGTCTGCAGGTCAACCGCTACAGTTGTTGTGGCTTTTACAACTTCTGGTGATATGAGGGTTCTGCTAGAGGAGTTGGCTCGAAAGCCTTCACCACCTCATCAGTGGATCGGAAGTGAGGGCTGGATAACTGACTCACTCTTGATGAGCTTCAGTTTTTGTGCTGGGGCCATCGGAGTTGCCATTCAGAATTCCGTCATTCCAGGTCTAAAGGACTTCCTACTGGATCTTTCTCCTACAGAAGTGGCTGCCTCCTCAGTGCTCACTGAGTTCTGGGAGAATGCGTTCAACTGCACTCTGACAAAAAGTGAGAACAAACACTTCCTCACAACGAGGCATTTTTAATGCATACAGTGTTCAAAACTCTTGTTCCATTTTAAAATGAAAGTCTGAATGTTGCAGTCTCACATAACATTGCAGCAATTACTGTCTGCAGACAACAATGTGTTTTGGTAACATAAAATAAAAAAGAGATGAATTTATCCATTGACAGGCTCAAGTGCATGATTCCTTTATAGGTGCTGATCCAGACAAGAGAGAGTGTGATGGAACTGAGGACATAAAAACTCTAAAAAACCCGTACACTGATACGTCTCAGTTAAGAGTTACTAACATGGTGTATAAAGCTGTTTATGCAATAGCTCATGCCATTCACAATGCAGTGTGTCAGGAGACTAATTTCTCCATTCAGTGTGACAAAAACATCAGATTGGAGTCAAAACAGGTCAGACAAACAAATAACAGAGGTTTTTCTTTTCCTGTTTCAATTTTTAACTTTGAATCTTTCATACGTCACAGGTTGTAACTGAACTAAAGAAAGTCAACTTTTCCCGTAATGGTTATCCTGTCTCATTTGATGCTAACGGGGATCCTGTAGCTTTTTATGAGCTGGTCAACTGGAAGAAAAGTGAGAATGGAGTTATTGAGCTGGTAACAGTAGGGTACTATGATGCATCACTGCCTAAAGGCCAGGAGTTTCATATCAACAGGAACATAACCTGGGTGGAGCGTCGCATTAAAGTAAGTTTAATTGATTAAAACAAGGTTTTGACATGCTTAGAGCTTCACTAAAGGAAATAAAAAACTAAATGACAAAAAATCTTTGAAATTATCTTTGCATCAGGTTCCAGTGTCAGTGTGCTCTGAGAGTTGTCCTCCAGGAACTCGTAAAGTGTTGCAGAGAGGAAAACCCATCTGCTGCTATGATTGTATACCATGTCCTGAAGGACAGATTAGTAACACAACAGGTACAATCAAATGTTTTTTGGTGTTTTTACACCAAAGTCAAATTGGAATAAAACAAGTATGACCAAAAAAAATTACATTTTCACAAAATTCTTTTTCAATTAATAATTTTTATTCAAAAAATTTTAAATGTGAAATTCCATTTCTGATTTTTTATTTTATTTTTATTTTTTAGATTCTCCAGACTGCTTCTCATGTCCCAGTGAATTCTGGCCTAATGCTCAGAGAGATGCTTGTTTCCCCAAACCTGTGGAGTTTCTCTCCTTTGATGAAGTCCTGTCAATCATCCTGGCTGCATTCTCTGTTAGTGGGGCCTGTCTGGCCATCATAACAGCAGCTATTTTCTTTCATCACAGAACAACTCCAATAGTCAGAGCCAACAACTCTGAGCTGAGCTTCCTGCTGCTCTTCTCTCTGACTCTGTGTTTCTTATGTTCATTAACTTTCATTGGAGCTCCCTCTGATTGGTCCTGCATGCTGCGACACACAGCGTTTGGCATCACCTTTGTTCTCTGTATCTCCTGTGTTCTTGGCAAAACTGTAGTGGTTTTAATGGCCTTTAAAGCTACACTTCCAGGTAGTAATGTCATGAAATGGTTTGGGCCTCCACAGCAAAGAATGACTGTAGTGGTTTTCACATTTGTTCAAGTCCTGATATGTACAGTTTGGTTGTTGCTCAGTCCTCCCTTCCCAATGAAAAATCTCAGCACATACAAGGAGAAGATCATCCTGGAATGTGCATTAGGTTCTGCTGTTGGCTTCTGGGCTGTGCTGGGCTACATTGGCCTGCTGGCTGTTTTTTGCTTTGTGTTAGCTGTTCTAGCTCGGAAACTACCTGATAATTTTAATGAAGCCAAGATGATCACCTTCAGCATGCTGATATTCTGTGCAGTGTGGATCACCTTCATCCCAGCATATGTCAGCTCTCCTGGGAAATTGACTGTAGCTGTGGAGATATTTGCTATTCTGGCCTCCAGTTTTGGACTGATTCTGTGTATATTTGCTCCAAAGTGTTTCATCATATTATTTCAGCCAGAAAAGAACTCTAAGAAATATGTAATGAACAAAAAAACAATTGAGAAGTATCAGATGTTTTAAATTATGATAGCAAGAAGGTCACTTTTCTATTTAGCTGTAAAAGTGGTTACTTTGTTGATTTTTAAGAAAAGGTTGATGTTTATTTTATAGCAACCTGTAATTTAATGCAGTGACTTTTACTTATTCAAATCTCAAAAAAGGTTTTGAGATGCAAAATAAACTGATTGGAAATGAAAATGAGATTTGTCTGTTTATAGTGTGTGTGTGTGTGTGTGAGTGTGGTGGTGGGTGTCATGAACTGGTGCGTGAAGAGAGGACCCAGGCGCAGATGTACATCCAAAATTAAGATTTATTCCAAGAAACGAGGAACACAAAGACACACTCAGGACTCACACGAGTACGACTAGGAACCGACAAACACAGACGAGACAGGCACGCTTAAATACACAGAGGGAGGTGATCACAGGAACGAGACACAGGTGGCAGGATTACAATAGGATACACCTGTGGGAGACAAAGGGCAGAGGGTTTAGACAAAGCACAAGACAGGACACTAGAGGGAGACATAAGACACAAGGGAGGTGACATATGACAGAGCCCCCCCCCCCCCTAGGGGCGGACACCGGACGACCCAGGAGACCCAACAAGGGCGGGAGGGCAGGGGACCAGGAAGGGGGACCAGACAAACAGAAAAACGGCCAGGAGGCCCAGTTCAGGAGGGCCCGGGTCCGGATCTGGTTCTGGAGGGCCCGGGTCCGGATCTGGTTCTGGAGGGCCCGGGTCCGGATCTGGTTCTGGAGGGCCCGGGTCCGGATCTGGTTCTGGGGGGCCCGGGTCCGGATCTGGTTCTGGGGGGCCCGGGTCCGGATCTGGTTCTGGGGGGCCCGGGTCCGGATCTGGTTCTGGGGTGCCAGCGTCCGGATCTGGTTCTGGGGGGCCCAGGTCCGGAACTGGGAGGCCCACCTCGGGCTCTGGAACTGGGAGGCCCACCTCGGGCTCTGGAACTGGGAGGCCCACCTCGGGCTCTGGAACTGGGAGGCCCACCTCGGGCTCTGGAACTGGGAGTCCCGGGGCTGCAGCGGCACAGGAGGGTCCCGGGGCTGCAGCGGCACAGGAGGGTCCCGGGGCTGCAGCGGCACAGGAGGGTCCCGGGGCTGCAGCGGCACAGGAGGGTCCCGGGGCTGCAGCGGCACAGGAGGGTCCCGGGGCTGCAGCGTCAGGAACTGGAGCCGTCGGGGCCGGCGGAGCCGGGGCAGCACAGCAGGTGAGTTTACCTGCCCACACCAGGCACCGTTGAGCCAGACGAGTGGCGCGGACACACTCGTGCAGGTCCTGGAGCTCCGGATCACCGGAAAGGCTTGGGTTGGACCGGTAGAGCGCCATCATCGTCTCTGCCAACTGCAGCTTCTGGTGTGGACAGGCCGCCACATAGCGGAGGAGCTGGACAACCTCCTGGAACAGCTGGCGGACCTGCCGTACGGACTCCGCCGGTTGGAGGAGGGCAGCGAGAGGCTGCAGTTCCTGCTGCGGCTCGATCGGCGCAGCAGGAGGTCCGGCTTGGACCCGGAGGACACCCGTCCGGATGGTGTCGGGTGGCGGCGACGACCGGGGAAGGCGTCGTCGCCGCTTTGGACCCGGTGGCGTCCTGTAAGCCAACCGGGTCCCCAGGTAGGGTGACGCGTGCTCCGGGCCGACATCTGCTGGGTCCATATTATCGGTCGGTTCCTTCTGTCATGAACTGGTGCGTGAAGAGAGGACCCAGGCGCAGATGTACATCCAAAATTAAGATTTATTCCAAGAAACGAGGAACACGAAGACACACTTAGGACTAACACGAGTACGACTAGGAACCGACAAACACAGACGAGACAGGCACGCTTAAATACACAGAGGGAGGTGATCACAGGAACGAGACACAGGTGGCTGGATTACAATAGGATACACCTGTGGGAGACAAAGGGCAGAGGGTTTAGACAAAGCACAAGACAGGACACTAAAGGGAGACATATGACACAAGGGAGGTGACATGTGACAGTGGGGGGACATGGGAAAGACATGGCAAAGCACACAGCCAGGTGCCAGTGCTGCAGAAGGCCCAGTGCCATGCCCACTGGAAGTCCCACTGCAAAGACAGCACAGAAAGAATTTGGAAATAATTAAAAACAGAAACAAAAATTCATGGTAAAACAGAATATTGCTTTCTTAGCAGCACTAGTCACTCCTCCTCCCTCACACTGACAATCCTTAAAGTTCCTGTCGGCCTCTGCTTGGCTTAAGGGGCCAGATCGGACCCCCCACATTGTTGCGTATCTGTGGCTGGGTTCCCTACTTCCCTCGCTCCCAACCAGAGGGGCGAGTACAGAGTGAAACCCTGCACCTCACAGGAAGTTGAATGTCTCTGTGGCTGCCAGAGACGGAAGAGTAGCTCTCATACCAATCCAGAAGGGAGTAAAAGCCAAGCAGAATCCATCCACAGGCAGCTGAGCCAGGCAGGGCTGCAGGAGCACTCCCGTGCTTATTGGGGCGGCGACGCCCGCCCCTCTCCATGGCAGACGTCATGGGGACACTGCATTCCTATTGGACAACAAATCAACTGTAGGAGCAGACCCAGTCAGTGGTTCTACAACACATCTCTTGCTGACTGGGATTTATTGAGTGCACCTGGCTACTGATTAGCTCACTAATTAGTCCGAGTAGGTGCAAGTGTGCCCAGGTGCAGACTCTCCTGCTACAATCGTAAGACATGAGTTGTACTAAAGAAGGAGTTTAAAATCATCAGATACTTCTTCTGAAAAATAAGACAAGATAATGCATTTCAACAATAATCAATTACTTTGATTTAACAATTACTTTCTAAGCAATCAAGTCTGATTAAATTTACTTTAGGAAAAACAATCATTGTTGTTCATTTGTCTTCTAAGTCTGTAAAGAAAAGAAATGAATTTTATTAAGTCTAAAAGTCTTTTCCTCTCGTGGAGACTTCTTTAACTGGAGCAGAAAGAGGTTCTGTGCCAAATCCACATCTGTTGTAGGAATCTGTTGCAAGCAACTATATTTTGGCTTTGAAAGAACTCACTGTAGCTAAAGGATCCCATCTGCATATGGCTTGATAGCAGAGTGACCAGTGGCTTCAGTTCACCTTGGACATTTGCATGACCTTTTGAACCTTATGTAACCCAGTGGGGTTTCAGTCAAGATTGTAGCTGGACTGCTGCGTGATGATGATGAAGAGTAAGAGATGACTGTTTGGGAACTACTGTATCAAAAGAACCAGGCCTACCATGTCATCATCTTCCTCCTGCATACTAAAACTACCAAAATCCTCTTTGCCAGTGTCAGAAATGAACAGGCCCAGAATGGCCTTGTCAGCCACTCTCTGTCCTTGTTGTCGCTCTCAAAACCAATAAAATCCTCGTCCTCTTTGTCAGTGTCTGAATCAAACAGCCTCCGAACGGCTTCAAAGCTGTTGCACCGTCATTCTATGGCAGTGCGTCGCGTTTGTGCATGTAATTTACGTGGTCGCGCAATTCACAACTCGTTTGCGCATTTATGTAAATGTGCATATGTAAAACACACAACGCGTTGTGAATTGCGTAGTCATGTAAATTACGTGCACATGCGCAAACGCGCCACGCCGCCATAGAACCCTCACCCCCCAAGGGGCACATCCCCCCCAGTTTGGGAACCACTGACCTAATAAAAGATTTTTACTTCCCTACACCTGACCACAACCACCTCATATTTCAGCCTCTGAAATAAAATTTTCTAAACCTCTCCATTGTCACAATTTACTGTTAAATGTGAAAAATCTACCTGCTTATCTATATGCAGTAATTCATCAGGTACTTTGCGTTGACCATATATGGCAGAATGTGGGTGTATAGGAGATGGGTTATGATCCAAAAATAGCTAAGCAGAATTTTACGTATGAGCGCGATTTATAAAGCAGATTTGCGTGGATCTGTGCATACACAGTTTTATAAATTGGAAATAAAATTTGCATAAGTGAAAATTTTTTGATGAGCCTAAGTACGTTTTCAATACTGATCAGCTGGTCTCTTTTCTGGAACAACATTTTTGATAAATTCCAATCTGGTTTCCATAAAAAACATTCAACAGAAACGGCTTTACTCAAAGTATCCAGTGACATCATGATGGCAGCAGACTCCGGGGAGTTTACAGTCTTAGTTTTGTTGGACCTTTCTGCAGCTTTTGACACTGTTGATCACAGCACCTTAATGAAGACTCCGTGACTTGGTGGGGATCTCTGGAACAGTTTTAGACTGGTTCAGATCGTACCTCTCAAACAGAAGTTTCAGTGTCCATATAAACAACATCATGTCAGATACTACAGATCTGTTCTGTGGGGTACCCCAAGGCTCTGTTCTGGGTCCACTCCTGTTTTTACTATATCTCCATCCTCTTGGACAGATCATTAATAGATATCACAATGTCTCCTACCACCTTTATGCAGATGACATTCAGCTGTACTGCTCCTTCAAGGACTCAGAGTTCTACAAACTGTCTGAACTACTGGAGTTTCTGTCAGCAACTAACTGGTTAGAAAATAACTTCCTTCAGTTAAACCCTGAAAAGACTGAATGTCTGATTGTTGCCCCTGATAGGACGGTCCCTCTGATCAGTCAACATATTGGACATTTAAGTTCTGCTGTAAAGTCAAACCTGAGGAATCTGGGTGTTATTTTTGACCAATCAATGTCTCTTGAAGGTCACTCAAAACAGCTGGTCAGAAACTGTTTTTATCATCTGAGAAATATTTCCAAACTGAGAAAGTTGGTGTCAAAACCTGAACTGGAAATGGTTCTTCATGCTTTTATCTCCTCCCGTCTAGATGACTGTAACACACTTTTCACATGTTTGAACCAAAAAGCCCTTTATGGCCTTCAGCTGGTCCAGAACTCTGCAGCGAGGCTCCTCACTGGAGCAAACAGAAAAGATCACATCACTCCTATTCTGAGGTCTCTGCACTGGTTACCTGTTAAATGTAGAGTTCATTTTAAAATCCTGACTCTAACTTTCAGGGCCCTACATGGTCAAGCTCCTCTTTACGTTACTGAACTGATAAAGCCGTATGCTCCAACCCGAGCTCTCAGGTCCACAGACCAGAATCTCCTAACAGTTCTAAGGACCAGATTTAAAAGTCGAGGTGATCGCTCCTTCCAGTCTGTTGCACCTCGACTTTGGAATGATCTTCCTTTAGTTTTACGCTCTATAGACAGTCTGGACTCCTTTAAAAACGAGTTGAAGCAGTATTCAAAACTGCTTTTAAATAACTCTTTTATGTTCTCTTGTTGTTGTTTAATGATTTTGATTTGTAATGATATTTTGTTTGTTTTATTGATTTTATTTGTTTTATCATGTTTGATTCTGTTTTCTGTGAAGCACTTTGTGATTTTTTCTGTGAAAGGTGCTATATAAATAAACTTTACTTACTTACTAGTAAAGATTTTATGCAAACTTTAATAAAAAAAAAAGAAAAGGCCCTTGTTCTGGTCACACATTGATCACTTGAATGTTGTATTCATGGAACTTCCAGCATTTCAGTTCTTTTACCACTGATACCGAGCAGCCAGGTTCCGGCTTGGCCCACATAGACGAGGAGTTTTTATTCTGGACTCATCCATTCCTTTTCATCTCCTGGCAGGTCTTCATATACACCCCCACCCCCCATTTTCCATTTGGAAAATGAAATATGTGCATACATATGTAAGGGTGGTTTTTATTATTAGTCAAATGAAAAAAGGGAAAACTGTGAATAGGTGATTTTAAAAGACAAGAAACAAAACAGAGAAAACATATTAGAAAGGATGTCCTTATAGGGTCATAAAGGTGTGACCAAAGATTGCTGGATGAGGGCGTCTTGTTTGGGATGAACAACCACCTGATGCACATTAGAAGTTTATAAACCAGAAAAAACATGCTTGCATTAATAAACATACACTTGAGAAATGGGGATCAGATCCATCTTAATTTGTCTTAGATTAGTTGTGTTGTTGTGGAAGCTGATGTCAGTTGTTGTCTTTGGTGGTTCTCTGGATGGTCTGAAACAAAGGACTGAGCCTATAGAGGCTCTAACTGCTGCTGGTGTTACTCAGGCTTTTTCAATGAAATGCACATTGCAGGGTACACCTCGTTTATCTGTATTCTCAGTGGATGGAGACTTTGTTGTTGGAGGAGTATTTCTCATTCACAACAAAGTACAAACTGTGACTTATAACTACAGCACCAAGCCAGAGCCTCCAAGGTGCTCAATAAGGTGAGTAAAAAAAGGAAAAGAAGAGGAGCTTGAATGTGCATGAATGTTAGGGTTTTGATTTGACTGCAAAGTTTTCTGTGTTGTTATTACAAAATGAAAACATATATGTATATATATTAAAAATATTATTCGGGTAAAAAAATTTAAAACACATCCTTATCTTTGTATCAATGTCACAACTGTAGCAACTTATGTAGAAAAAACACAATTTCAGTTTGTTTTAATAAATCTCTACAAGTCAAACCTCAATACATTTGTTGAATATCTCATTTGATGCTGTTAAATAAACTAGTTCAGCTTCATTTGTATATATTTTAATCTACAAATGAACAGCAGTATCAGCTGTTTGTTTTTCCAATTACAATTTCTCATTGTGTTTGTTTGTGAGCTAAATTTCATTTTTTTAACCTAAATGTCGATTCTCAACGGTTTGATTCTTGCAGCCTTAATGCTCGGAACCTACGTTTTTCTAGAGCAATGATCTTTGCTATTAAGGAGATCAACAACAGCACAGAGCTGCTGCCAGGAATCAAACTCGGATATCAGATCTATGATACCTGTCTATCAGGGTTTGTGGCCACCCATGTAGCCTTTCAACTACTAAATGGTCAGGACCCTGTGTTTCACAAGGACAGTAATTGTTCTCAGTCTGGTGCGATGGTAGCTGTTGTTGGTGACTCTGGATCCACACCATCCATCAGCCTGGCACGTGTCATTGGGTCCTTTAACATTCCTCAGGTAAGTAGTCTGAATATAATGCAAAGAAAGGTTTAAAATCTATATATAACTATGAAAACATATAAATCAGCATATTTTGTTACAAAAAAGCAAATTATTTCCTCATTTTAGGTCAGTCACTTTGCTACATGTTCCTGTCTGTCAGATAAGCAGCAGTACCCGACTTTTTTCAGAACCGTTCCCAGTGACCAGTTCCAAGCTGATGCTCTGGCCAAGCTGGTGAAACACTTTGGTTGGACTTGGATAGGAGCTGTCCGCTCTGACTCAGATTATGGGAATTATGGCATGGCAGCTTTTCTTGATGCAGCACAGAGAGAGGGAATCTGTGTGGAGTACTCTGAGTCCTTCTTCCGGACCGACCCACAGAGCAAGATCAAAAGAGTAGCTGATGTTATTCGCAGGTTTCTACATCACTGACTTTGATTCCTTTTTTAATGTAAACTTTCTGATAATGAAACTTAAAAAAACATACTAATGAAGATATCTAAAGATAGATTTTTTGTAAAAAATGTCATGCAGTCTTTAGAAGACAAAGTATGAATGCATAGCCTTAATTTGCACAAGGAATATGGTTATATTATATATTTGTCTATGTCTTGGAAGGTCAACAGCGATGGTTGTTGTGGCGTTTACAGCAACTGGAGAAATGAGTGTTCTTTTAGAGGAGCTGGCTCGAGATCCTCCACCACCTCGTCAGTGGATCGGAGCTGAGAGCTGGATAACTGACTCACTCTTGATGAGCTACAGTTTCTGTTCAGGAGCCATCGGTGTGGCCATTCAGAAATCTGTCATTCCAGGTTTGAGAGACTTTCTACTGGATCTTTCTCCCACTGAAGTATCCGCCTCTTCAGTGCTCACTGAGTTCTGGGAGGATGCGTTCAACTGCACAATGACAAAAAGTGAGATTTGTTGTATTTACACAAAGAATTGGGCAAAGCTTCCATTGAGGACTTGCATTGTGCAAAAGGCTTTTGATCAGACTTGATTATAATTCTTCAAAATGGGAAAAAGCAACAATAACAAGAAAAAAATAAGGAAATATGCTACAATTCTTAAAATATTCTGGGTGTCTCACAAAATAATGAATTGTGTTGACAATGTTAAGCTCTGTGAAAATACAATTTAAACAATATTGAAAGTTTTATTGACAGATTGAGATATAAGCTTCTAATTTTGTATTGTAGAAGCTGATCCAGACAAGAAAATGTGTGACGGAACTGAAGACATAAAAACACTGAAGAACCCGTACACTGATACATCTCAGCTAAGAGTTACTAACATGGTGTATAAAGCTGTTTATGCAATAGCTCATGCCATTCACAATGCAGTGTGTCAGGAAAGGAATTTCACCACTCAGTGTGATAGAAATACTAAATTGGAGTCAAAACAGGTCAGAAGAGATAAAAGTGAACTTCAAATGGTTTTATTTTGCTAAATGTTCATGTACTTTAAATTGATGCTGTTGCTTGTTTTTTTTTTTTGTTTGTTTTTTTTTACTATCTTCTAAACATTTGTTTCATATTTCACAGGTTATAATAGAACTCCAAAAAATCAATTTTTCCCGTAATGGTTATCCTGTGTCGTTTGATGCTAACGGGGATCCTGTAGCTTTTTATGAGCTGGTCAACTGGCAGAAGAGTGAGAGTGGAGTTGTTGAGTTGGTAACAGTAGGGTACTATGATGCATCGCTGCCTAAAGGCCTGCAGCTTCGTATCTACAGGAATATAACCTGGGTGGATGTTGGAATTCAAGTAAGTAAAGAATAATTTTGCACAAGCAGTCTGTCAACTTTTTACTTACATTTACATCGTCTTCAGCAAAAATCTGTCTCTGTAACAGGTGCCAGTGTCAGTGTGCTCTGAGAGTTGTCCTCCAGGAACTCGTAAAGTGTTGCAGAAAGGAAAACCCATCTGCTGCTATGATTGTATACCATGTCCTGAAGGAGAGATCAGTAACACTACAGGTACATTTTCTTTTTTCATTTTCTATACTGAATAACTAAATATTGCCACACTAACAGTGTTTTCTAAATAAAATTTGTAGACTCTTCAGACTGCTTCCCATGTCCCAGTGAATTCTGGCCTAATGCTCAGAGAGATGCTTGTTTCCCCAAACCTGTGGAGTTTCTCTCCTTTGATGAAGTCCTGTCAATCATCCTGGCTGCATTCTCTGTTAGTGGGGCCTGTCTGGCCATCATAACAGCAGCTATTTTCTTTCATCACAGAACAACTCCAATAGTCAGAGCCAACAACTCTGAGCTGAGCTTCCTGCTGCTCTTCTCTCTGACTCTGTGTTTTTTATGTTCATTAACTTTCATTGGAGCTCCCTCTGATTGGTCCTGCATGCTGCGACACACAGCGTTTGGCATCACCTTTGTTCTCTGTATCTCCTGTGTTCTTGGCAAAACTGTAGTGGTTTTAATGGCCTTTAAAGCTACACTTCCAGGTAGTAATGTCATGAAATGGTTTGGGCCTCCACAGCAAAGAATGACTGTAGTGGTTTTCACATTTGTTCAAGTCCTGATATGTACAGTTTGGTTGTTGCTCAGTCCTCCCTTCCCAATGAAAAATCTCAGCACATACAAGGAGAAGATCATCCTGGAATGTGCATTAGGTTCTGCTGTTGGCTTCTGGGCTGTGCTGGGCTACATTGGCCTGCTGGCTGTTTTTTGCTTTGTGTTAGCTGTTCTAGCTCGGAAACTACCTGATAATTTTAATGAAGCCAAGATGATCACCTTCAGCATGCTGATATTCTGTGCAGTGTGGATCACCTTCATCCCAGCATATGTCAGCTCTCCTGGGAAATTGACTGTAGCTGTGGAGATATTTGCTATTCTGGCCTCCAGTTTTGGACTGATTCTGTGTATATTTGCTCCAAAGTGTTTCATCATATTATTTCAACCAGAGAAGAACTCCAAGAAATTTGTAATGAACAAAAAATAAATGTATGATATTCAAGGTTTGAAAACAAGGTGGCCATAACATAAATTTAATTTTTATTGCTCACACTTCTTTTTCAAACTATACTGTAATCCTCTTTTTAAACTGAATACATTATTTTAATTCAACGTTTTTCTTTTTGTTCTGTTTTTTGTTTAAAGAATAGTGAGTGTGATAATATAATCAGTCAATCTAAGGTTGTATATAAAGCTAACCCTTCATTTTACAGTTTGAGTGTCATCTTAATGTGGATTAGTTTCCTTTATAGAACCCTAGGCCATTTTATGGAGAATGACATGCCCAAATTGAACTGAGTATATGTCAAGAACTTCAAAGTTTATTTGAATTGTTTTGGTACCACAGTCAGTGCATTTACATGCAGTAAAGAAAACCAAATTATTGCCTTAAATTAACTTAAGTTGGCTTTAAGAACTGCATGTAAACACGTTGGTCTGGCTGAAGTCGAACTGGATCTAATCGAGCTAAAGCACCCAATGCGGATGGAGCTCGATTTTCTCCTCCATGTAAACAGCTTAGTCAAGCTAATGCTGGCTGGGCGCTCCTCCTATGGGAGTGACGAGACCGCGGAAGTGAGAAAACAAAGAAATTAGTAGCAGTGAAAGATGATAGCAGCAAAAGTAAAAGGACAGCTTGCCAGCGCTGGGTACATGAAAACGCCAGATCAAATTCATGACTGATAGAAGCATTTAAAACAAGAGTTTTTAAATGCTAAGGAAACAACCCATAGAGCACCAACATGACAGGGCGCATGTCGCCACCTATCATAGCGGAGTGGAATGAACTTCATTTAAGAGTTCGGTTTTCTAACAGACATCTAAACTAGGATAAAGACTCCCAGTTTATTAACATAAATTCGACCTTGACCGATCTATCTCGACTTAGATATGCATGTAAACGCACTGAATGAAGGTAATACTCCAGAGAATACTCCAAAGGTCTTAAAACCAACACTTATGTTTCTGGGTAAACGTTCATCAATTTGGCACACAGCAAAAAATTGAGAAAAAAATTCAGCCTTAAAAAATTCACATTGTAAATGTTAATATTCCTTTGAAAGTATGTAGTTGAAATCCAAAACATCTAGCAATCCAAAGAACATAATCTGACCCTTTGCTGAACCAATTTTCATGCAAATAAAGTGAAGCATAGAGGATTTAGATTGGTATTAGTGGANTCCATCCTCTTGGACAGATCATTAGTAGATGTCACAATGTCTCCTACCACCTTTATGCAGATGACATTCAGCTGTACTGCTCCTTCAAGGACTCAGAGTTCTACAAACTGTCTGAACTACTGGAGTGTCTGTCAGCTATTACTAACTGGTTAGAAAATAACTTCCTTCAGTTAAACCCTGAAAAGACTGAATGTCTGATTGTTGCCCCTGATAGGATGGTCCCTCTGATCAGTCAACATATTGGACATTTAAGTTCTGCTGTAAAGTCAAACCTGAGGAATCTGGGTGTTATTTTCGACCAATCAATGTCTCTTGAAGGTCACTCAAAACAGCTGGTCAGAAACTGTTTTTATCATCTGAGAAATATTTCCAAACTGAGAAAGTTGGTGTCAAAACCTGAACTGGAAATGGTTCTTCATGCTTTTATCTCCTCCCGTCTAGATGACTGTAACACACTTTTCACATGTTTGAACCAAAAAGCCCTTTATGGCCTTCAGCTGGTCCAGAACTCTGCAGCGAGGCTCCTCACTGGAGCAAACAGAAAAGATCACATCACTCCTATTCTGAGGTCTCTGCACTGGTTACCTGTTAAATGTAGAGTTCATTTTAAAATCCTGACTCTAACTTTCAGGGCCCTACATGGTCAAGCTCCTCTTTACGTTACTGAACTGATAAAGCCGTATGCTCCAACCCGAGCTCTCAGGTCCACAGACCAGAATCTCCTAACAGTTCTAAGGACCAGATTTAAAAGTCGAGGTGATCGCTCCTTCCAGTCTGTTGCACCTCGACTTTGGAATGATCTTCCTTTAGTTTTACGCTCTATAGACAGTCTGGACTCCTTTAAAAACGAGTTGAAGCAGTATTCAAAACTGCTTTTAAATAACTCTTTTATGTTCTCTTGTTGTTGTTTAATGATTTTGATTTGTAATGATATTTTGTTTGTTTTATTGATTTTATTTGTTTTATCATGTTTGATTCTGTTTTCTGTGAAGCACTTTGTGATTTTTTCTGTGAAAGGTGCTATATAAATAAACTTTACTTACTTACTAGTAAAGATTTTATGCAAACTTTAATAAAAAAAAAAGAAAAGGCCCTTGTTCTGGTCACACATTGATCACTTGAATGTTGTATTCATGGAACTTCCAGCATTTCAGTTCTTTTACCACTGATACCGAGCAGCCAGGTTCCGGCTTGGCCCACATAGACGAGGAGTTTTTATTCTGGACTCATCCATTCCTTTTCATCTCCTGGCAGGTCTTCATATACACCCCCACCCCCCATTTTCCATTTGGAAAATGAAATATGTGCATACATATGTAAGGGTGGTTTTTATTATTAGTCAAATGAAAAAAGGGAAAACTGTGAATAGGTGATTTTAAAAGACAAGAAACAAAACAGAGAAAACATATTAGAAAGGATGTCCTTATAGGGTCATAAAGGTGTGACCAAAGATTGCTGGATGAGGGCGTCTTGTTTGGGATGAACAACCACCTGATGCACATTAGAAGTTTATAAACCAGAAAAAACATGCTTGCATTAATAAACATACACTTGAGAAATGGGGATCAGATCCATCTTAATTTGTCTTAGATTAGTTGTGTTGTTGTGGAAGCTGATGTCAGTTGTTGTCTTTGGTGGTTCTCTGGATGGTCTGAAACAAAGGACTGAGCCTATAGAGGCTCTAACTGCTGCTGGTGTTACTCAGGCTTTTTCAATGAAATGCACATTGCAGGGTACACCTCGTTTATCTGTATTCTCAGTGGATGGAGACTTTGTTGTTGGAGGAGTATTTCTCATTCACAACAAAGTACAAACTGTGACTTATAACTACAGCACCAAGCCAGAGCCTCCAAGGTGCTCAATAAGGTGAGTAAAAAAAGGAAAAGAAGAGGAGCTTGAATGTGCATGAATGTTAGGGTTTTGATTTGACTGCAAAGTTTTCTGTGTTGTTATTACAAAATGAAAACATATATGTATATATATTAAAAATATTATTCGGGTAAAAAAATTTAAAACACATCCTTATCTTTGTATCAATGTCACAACTGTAGCAACTTATGTAGAAAAAACACAATTTCAGTTTGTTTTAATAAATCTCTACAAGTCAAACCTCAATACATTTGTTGAATATCTCATTTGATGCTGTTAAATAAACTAGTTCAGCTTCATTTGTATATATTTTAATCTACAAATGAACAGCAGTATCAGCTGTTTGTTTTTCCAATTACAATTTCTCATTGTGTTTGTTTGTGAGCTAAATTTCATTTTTTTAACCTAAATGTCGATTCTCAACGGTTTGATTCTTGCAGCCTTAATGCTCGGAACCTACGTTTTTCTAGAGCAATGATCTTTGCTATTAAGGA
>SSNR01000398.1:375371-437395 GCA_006937965.1 Callopanchax toddi
TTCGGTCCGAACGATAGGATTGGCTGAAGTTTTTAGAGAACTGCGGGACAACTACTTTATTGATTTCTTTCGGGGGTTTTTTAATCTCCACAATATATTTATGGCTATACTATGTTGAAAGGTTATTAAGAGGCTTTAAAAAAAACGTTAAAAGGTACATTGTTTACCTGGCTACTGAGTATGGCTTTAACAATAACGTGAAAACTTTAGAAATTGTTGAAATGAATAAATATTACTTGCATTTTTCATTGACAGATTAAATTATTTTCTGTTAATGTGTTTTAGGTGCTGAACCAGACAAGAGAATGTGTGATGGAAATGAGGATTTAAGAAAACTCAAAAACCCGTACACTGATACGTCTCAGCTAAGAGTTACTAACATGGTGTATAAAGCTATTTATGCAATAGCTCATGCCATTCACAATGCGGTGTGTCAGAAAATAAACTTCATTACTCACTGTGACAATCACAACCGACTAGAACCCAATCAGGTCAGTACAAAAAAATTTTTCTTAGAATTTTGGAAATGATGTTCTGAAACAAAAGTGAAAATTTATTTCACAATTAATTGATTTTCTATCTCACAGGTTTTTACTGAACTGAAGAAGGTCAATTTTTCCCGCAATGGTTATCCTGTGTCATTTGATGCTAACGGGGATCCTGTAGCTTATTATGAGCTGGTCAACTGGCAGAAGAGTGAGAGTGGAATTATTAAGCTGGTAACAGTAGGGTACTATGATGCATCACTGCCTAAAGGCCAGGAGTTTCATATCAACAGGAACATAACCTGGGTGGACGGCAGCTCACAAGTAAAAAGCCTAATAATTACAATTTGGCAGATGTTATAAAATAATTCACAGAAAATATTCAAAAATAATGTGGTATTGTAATGTTTCCTGTGTCTGTGTCTCAGGTACCAGTGTCAGTGTGCTCTGAGAGTTGTCCTCCAGGAACTCGTAAAGTGTTGCAGAGAGGAAAACCCATCTGCTGCTATGATTGTATACCATGTCCTGAAGGAGAGATCAGTAACACAACAGGTAAATAAAAATGTTTACATGCAAATATCCATCATTCAAAGTCTGGTTGCTCACAATTCCATTTCACTTGCTTTTTAGATTCTCCAGATTGTTTCCCATGTCCCAGTGAATTCTGGCCTAATGCTCAGAGAGATGCTTGTTTCCCCAAACCTGTGGAGTTTCTTTCCTTTGATGAAGTCCTGTCAATCATCCTGGCTGCATTCTCTGTTAGTGGGGCCTGTCTGGCCATCATAACAGCAGCTATTTTCTTTCATCACAGAACAACTCCAATAGTCAGAGCCAACAACTCTGAGCTGAGCTTCCTGCTGCTCTTCTCTCTGACTCTGTGTTTCTTATGTTCATTAACTTTCATTGGAGCTCCCTCTGATTGGTCCTGCATGCTGCGACACACAGCGTTTGGCATCACCTTTGTTCTCTGTATCTCCTGTGTTCTTGGCAAAACTGTAGTGGTTTTAATGGCCTTTAAAGCTACACTTCCAGGTAGTAATGTCATGAAATGGTTTGGGCCTCCACAGCAAAGAATGACTGTAGTGGTTTTCACATTTGTTCAAGTCCTGATATGTACAGTTTGGTTGTTGCTCAGTCCTCCCTTCCCAATGAAAAATCTCAGCACATACAAGGAGAAGATCATCCTGGAATGTGCATTAGGTTCTGCTGTTGGCTTCTGGGCTGTGCTGGGCTACATTGGCCTGCTGGCTGTTTTTTGCTTTGTGTTAGCTGTTCTAGCTCGGAAACTACCTGATAATTTTAATGAAGCCAAGATGATCACCTTCAGCATGCTGATATTCTGTGCAGTGTGGATCACCTTCATCCCAGCATATGTCAGCTCTCCTGGGAAATTGACTGTAGCTGTGGAGATATTTGCTATTCTGGCCTCCAGTTTTGGACTGATTCTGTGTATATTTGCTCCAAAGTGTTTCATCATATTATTTCAACCAGAGAAGAACTCCAAGAAATTTGTAATGAACAAAAAATAAATGTATGATATTCAAGGTTTGAAAACAAGGTGGCCATAACATAAATTTAATTTTTATTGCTCACACTTCTTTTTCAAACTATACTGTAATCCTCTTTTTAAACTGAATACATTATTTTAATTCAACGTTTTTCTTTTTGTTCTGTTTTTTGTTTAAAGAATAGTGAGTGTGATAATATAATCAGTCAATCTAAGGTTGTATATAAAGCTAACCCTTCATTTTACAGTTTGAGTGTCATCTTAATGTGGATTAGTTTCCTTTATAGAACCCTAGGCCATTTTATGGAGAATGACATGCCCAAATTGAACTGAGTATATGTCAAGAACTTCAAAGTTTATTTGAATTGTTTTGGTACCACAGTCAGTGCATTTACATGCAGTAAAGAAAACCAAATTATTGCCTTAAATTAACTTAAGTTGGCTTTAAGAACTGCATGTAAACACGTTGGTCTGGCTGAAGTCGAACTGGATCTAATCGAGCTAAAGCACCCAATGCGGATGGAGCTCGATTTTCTCCTCCATGTAAACAGCTTAGTCAAGCTAATGCTGGCTGGGCGCTCCTCCTATGGGAGTGACGAGACCGCGGAAGTGAGAAAACAAAGAAATTAGTAGCAGTGAAAGATGATAGCAGCAAAAGTAAAAGGACAGCTTGCCAGCGCTGGGTACATGAAAACGCCAGATCAAATTCATGACTGATAGAAGCATTTAAAACAAGAGTTTTTAAATGCTAAGGAAACAACCCATAGAGCACCAACATGACAGGGCGCATGTCGCCACCTATCATAGCGGAGTGGAATGAACTTCATTTAAGAGTTCGGTTTTCTAACAGACATCTAAACTAGGATAAAGACTCCCAGTTTATTAACATAAATTCGACCTTGACCGATCTATCTCGACTTAGATATGCATGTAAACGCACTGAATGAAGGTAATACTCCAGAGAATACTCCAAAGGTCTTAAAACCAACACTTATGTTTCTGGGTAAACGTTCATCAATTTGGCACACAGCAAAAAATTGAGAAAAAAATTCAGCCTTAAAAAATTCACATTGTAAATGTTAATATTCCTTTGAAAGTATGTAGTTGAAATCCAAAACATCTAGCAATCCAAAGAACATAATCTGACCCTTTGCTGAACCAATTTTCATGCAAATAAAGTGAAGCATAGAGGATTTAGATTGGTATTAGTGGATAAAAATCCAGGCCGTCCTTCAAAGTCAGCCATTGTGGCACCATGTGTGCCATTACAAATTTCTTAGGTTTTTTCTTTGGTTCTTTCTTCCTCCACTTAAATCTCACCTTAGATAGTCATTACATAACAAAAATGTGTTTTTTTTTTAGGATTTTTGGGAAAAAACAACTAATATATATTGACCCATTCAAAAAATAACAAAAAACATACAGAGGAACTAATATTTGACTTCTAATGGAGCAGATTTTTTAACAATAAAATGAAAAAGAAAACCACAATGTTAAAACACAGATAAAAGCATTTACTTAGAATAGAATGCTGGAAAGAAGGAACATTATTTTCATATTTACATCGCTGAGCACTCTTCCATGAACTGACACCTTATCGTGGTAGAGGAGTTTGAGTGCCCTAATGATCCTACGAGCTATGTTGTCTGTGACACTTGTGCCCCTGGTAATGTCACCCATGGCAAATTGGTCCTAGGTGAAGGGTAAGACAAAGTGCGGTTCAGAAGACTCTTCATGGAAATAAAGTCAACGATCCAGTGTACCTGGCCCGGAGGGTTACCGGGGTCCCACCCTGGAGCCAGGCCTGGGGTTGGGGCCCGTGAGCAAGCGCCTGGTGGCCGGGCTTTTGCCCATGGGGCCTGGCCGGGCCAAGCCCGAACCGGATACATGGGCTCATCCACCTGTGGACCTACCACCTGCAGGAGGAACATGACCAGGCGAGAGCTTTGGCGGTCCGATCCCCGGACACAGAAATTGACTGTTGGATTATGGAACATCACCTCTATGGCGGGGAAGGAGCTGGAGCTTGTGGAAGAGGCTGAACGGTACCGGCTAGATATAGTCAGGCTCACCTCGACACATAGCGTTGGCTCTGGAACCTGAGTCCTTGGGAGGGGTTGGACTCTCTTTTGTGTTGGAGTTGTGAGAGGTGGAGAGCTGGGGTGGGCTTTGTGTTAGCCCCGACTCTCTGCCTGTATGTTGGGGTTTTCTCCGGGGGACGAAAGGGTAGCTTCCCTGCACCTTCGGGGCGGGGAACGGGTCCTGACTGTTGTTTGTGCTTATGCACCAAATAGCAGTTCAGAGTATCCACCCTTTTTGGAGTCCCTGGGATGAGTGCTGGATAGCGCTCCTACTGGGGACTCCGTAGTCCTGCTGAGAGACTTCAATGCTCACATCGGCAATGACGGCGTGACCTGGAGGGTCGTGATTGGGAGGAACGGCCCGCTCAATCTAAACTTGAGTGGTGTTCTGTTTTTGGACTTCTGTGCAAGTCGCAGTTTTGGCCATGACGAACACCATGTTTGAACATAAGGATGCCCATCGGTACACCTGGTACCAGGGCAGTCTAGGTTACAGGTCAATGATTGACTTTATAATTTTATCATCTGACCTGAGACCGTATGTTTTGGACACTCGAGTGAAGAGAGGAGTGGAGCTGTCAACTGATCACCAACTGGTGGTGAGTTGGATCAGATGGCAGGGGAAGATGCTACGCAGACCTGGTAGACCCAAACGTATACAGTAGTGAGGGTCTGCTGGGAATGCCTGGCAGAAGAACCTGTCAAGATGGTCTTCAACTCCCACCTCCGGCAGAGCTTCGACCGTGTCCCGAGAGCAGTGGGGGACATTGAGTCCGAATGGGCCTTGTTCCACTCTGCGATTGTTGAGGCAGCTGTTGCTAGCTGTGGCCCCAAGGTAGCCGGTGCCAATCATGGCGGTAACCCCCGTACCGGTGGACACCAGATGTTAGGGGAGCTGTCAAGCTGAAGAAGGAGGCCTACAAGGCATGGCTAGTCTGTGGGTCTCCAGAGGCAGCTGATAGGTATCGGAGGGCCAAGCGGGGTGCAGCAGTGGCTGTTTCCGAGGCAAATTCTTGAGCGTGGGAGGAGTTTGGTGAGACCATGGAGAAAGACTATCGGTCGGCTCCAAAAAGGTTCTGGCAAACCATCCGGCGTCTCAGGGGAGGAAGGCGGCAACTCGCTCACACTGTTTACAGTGGGGACGGGGAGCTGCTAACATTAACTGGGGCTTTAGTGGGGAGGTGGAAGGAATACTTCAAGGAGCTCCTCAACCCCACCGACACGCATTCCTATGAGGAACCAGAGCTGGGACGCCTGGGAATGGACTGTCCAATCTCTGGGGCAGAAGTCGCTGAGGTAGTCAATGAACTATGCAGCGGCAGAGCCCCGGGGGTGGATGAGATCTGACCTGGGTATCTCAAGGCTTTGGATGTTGTACTACTGTCGTGGTTGACACGTCTCTGCAACATTGCGTGGTCACCGGGGGCAGGTCCTGTTGAGTGGCAGACCGGGGTGGTGGTTCCCATTTTTAAGAAGGGGGACCAGAGGGTGTGTTCCAACTATAGGGGGATCACACTCCTCAGCCTCCCTGGGAAGGTCTACTCCAGGGTACTGGAGAGGAGGGTCCGGTCGATAGTTGAACCTCAGATAGAAGAGGAGCAATGTGGTTTTCGTCCTGGTCGTGGAACTGTGGACCAGCTCTTTACCCTCGCTAGGGTGATGGAGGGGTCATGGGAGTTTGCCCAACCAATCCACATGTGTTTTGTGGATTTGGAGAAGGCTTATGACCGTGTCCCCAGGGACACCCTGTGGGGGGCGCTCCAGGAGTACGGGGTGGATGGTCTTTTGTTAAGGGCCATTCAGTCCCTGTACCAGAGGAGTGTGAGTTTGGTCCGCATAGCCAGCAGTAAGTCGGACCTGTTCCCAGTGAGGGTTGGACTCCGCCAGGGCTGCCCTTTGTCACCGGTCCTGTTCATAACCTTTATGGACAGGATTTCTCGGCACAGCCGTGGTGTGGAGGGTGTTGAGTTTGTTGGCAGGAGAATCTCGTCTCTGCTTTTTGCAGATGATGTGGTCCTCCTAGCTTCATCAGGCTCTGACCTTCAGCTCTTGCTGGGGAGGTTCACAGCCGAGTGTGAAGCGGCTGGGAGGAGGATCAGCACCTCCAAGTCTGAGGCCATGGTTCTCGGTCGGAAAAGGGTGGCTTGCCAACTCCAGGTCGGGAGAGAGATCCTGCCTCAAGTGGAGGAGTTCAAGTATCTCGGGGTCTTGTTCATGAGTGAGGGAAGGAGGGAGCGGGAGATTGACAGGCGGATTGGAGCAGTGTCTGCAGTGATGCGGACGCTGAACCGGTCTGTGGTGGTCAAGAAGGAGCTGAGCCAGAAAGCAAGGCTCTCGATTTACCGGTCGATCTACCTCCCAATCCTCACCTATGGTCATGAGCTTTGGGTAATGACCGAAAGAACGAGATCATGGATACAAGCGGCTGAAATGAGTTTTCTCCGTAGGGTGGCCGGGCTCAGCCTTAGGGATAGGGTGACGAGCTTGGACATTCGGGAGAGACTCGGGAGTAGAACCGCTGCTCCTCAATGTAGAGAGGAGCCAGCTGAGGTGGTTCGGGCATCTTGTTAGGATGCCCCCTGGACACCTCCCAAGGGAGGTGTTTCAGGCATGTCCTGCCAGCAGGAGGCCCCAGGACACGCTGGAGAAAATATATCTCTGGTGTGGCCCTGGAACACCTTGGGATCCTGCCGGAGGAGCTGGTACAAGTGGCTGAGGAGAGGACCGTCTGGGACTCCCTAATTGGGATGCTGCCCCCGCGACCCGGATAAACGGAAGAAGACGAGACATCACTGAGCATCATGCCACTGCCTAAAACCATTCTCTTTTGACGTGGGACTGCCTAAAACAGTTCTTTTTTTAAGTGAGGCACAGAGACGTTAAACTTCCTGCAGTACACATGTGTAATGTCATATCCGAAATCCAAATGAGTAAAAATGCTGCAAAATAACTCCTCTGATAGCTATCTGAGTGAAGATATAGTCCTTCATATACCTAAACACAACCCTACGCTGTGCACTTTGTGCGTAAAGACATTCTAAAATCCAGTGCGCCTACGTCTATTACGCAGTGGCAGGGCTGTTTCTCAGGACCGCATTGGTCCATTTGACTGATTCAAATGTTTTTTTATTTGTCAGAGCCAATAGAATCACTGGGTATCAAGCTTTTCTTGTCTTGTTGAGGAAGGAAACATTGTTATTATCATATAGAGAAGCCTCTTCCTGTTATGTGGATATGCAGTATGCATATATTAGTAAATGTTTAATGTGTTTTTGGAAGGAATTTGTAACCCAAAAGTGCTGATGTCCCAGTGCCTGAACCAACGAGTTTAACGGGTTAAGACAATTTTTAAATAAAAAGCAACATTTAAAATCTGGGCATTGAAAATATTGACATTCACTCAGGGCAGTGAGGGAGTATTCATTCTTGAAACATTGTCACAGAACTTTTCATCATTTTTTCTGCGAAGAAATTACTTGAACTATAAGTATTTGGATTTTATGAAAAGTAACATATCATATTTGTGAAATGTAATGTAATGATTGGAGACCTAATTTTAGAGTTTTATGCTGAATATCCCAAGGAATAAATTAATTCTTAAAGCTGCCAGAAAGATTATTTTTCTATGTATCAAAGTTTTCTAAATGTTTTAAATGATATTTCAGGTCTAAACTATGATCTATGGGTTGAGTTCCACAACATATGTTAGTCTGATGAAGACTCCCTTTCGTCCTGTAGACTCCTTTGCATTTTTTCAGGCCACTGACCTTTTTCAGCCAATAAAATTCAAATTTCTGCATAGTCGGCTTTCTGTCAATGTGCATGCGCTTCAAGCAAACCTGTATCAGTAGGGGGCGCTGTCATACAGGACGCTCCGTGTGTTTCTCTGTAGTTTCAGCCGTAATGGAGGAGACAGTCAGAGCTCATTTCTACTAAAAAGTCCTCCATTCCCTCGATGCTGAAAGATTTATTTTTATTTTTAAACATTTCTCCTAACAGATTGGCAAGGATACACATTTATTTTGGTGGAGGACTCATTCTGGACTGAGCGTTTTCTTATTTCCGGTTGCCGTAGCTTCAGAACATCAGCTGCTGTTCTAAAGCCATGAATCAAACACAGCAGGGACAGAGAGGGCAGCCTCTTACTTTGTGAGGAAATAACTAAGTGATTAAACCCTACAATGTAATCGTAGTTTTTGAGCATGAGTTTCAGTTTATGTCCAGCTTATAGACCGAAACAAAGTAATGTGTCGTGTGCATGCGCGTGCACGCGACCACACGCGCGTGTCAAGGTGTTTGGGAGGAGGAGCCGTAGGGACGTTGGATTCAAAAACTGCTGTCTTACTGAAATCCTCCTTCTGGCGGCTTTAACCTCTGACACACAGGCTGAACACAGGTCTTCCTCCCAGCAGTTTCAGGTCTCATGGAGGCCATAAACTTCAAACTCCCCTCTGTGAAAGGAACCAGATTCTACTTATAAACAAGTGCTAAATTTACAACCTAGGAAAGTAGGGGTGAAAGAGACATGTATTTACTCAGATGTTACAAGATAAAAGTGATCCACGCTGGAGGAGGAGGCATTCTTTATTTTAAAAAGGTTGTAAGGCAATGAAGTAGCCTGGTAAACCAGACTATCTACTGTATGTGGATATATAGTCTGGTTTACTACTATATATGTGGATATATAGCCTGGCCACGAGTCACTGAAAAGACTCATTCATTGGGGCGGGATCAATGGTTGTCAATCAAACAGTCTTCACATGCTATTGGATAGCGCTAGAGCCGTTTAGTGTAGCGCTGGCAAAGCGTTACTATCTCTGATTTCTGACATCTGGTTCACCACCACAATAACTCATCTTTTTCCTAATAACTTGGATTAAAATGACTCTTTTATTATGTTGTAACCTGAATCAACATTCCTTCCAGGACCGGTCGTGTCGGAAGACTAAGAAGATTTCCTTTAATTAATAATTAAACTTAAGAACTCTTTGATGTCTCATTCTAAAAGACACTTCATTTAATCCACTGTCCAGAAATGTCTTAATATGATTAATTCATTTTCTTCCAGTATTCATGAATGTTGATGTTGCATCAGTATTATTTTATGATTTCTACTTTTGCTAAAAGGTTAAAACATATTAGTAATCCATTAAACTTCCTGGGTTTCTAATGACGAGAATCACGTGACTTGGTAACTCTTTCCCCATTGGGCCACGCGTCCAAAGTGCCCTCTGTCAGCTTCCTGCCTGGAAGCTACCGAGAGTGAGAGTTCTCGTCAACCCCACGACGAGAGAACACGGCCTCCGTTTTCCTCCGCTACACGGAAGGCCTCGGGGCCGACCGAGCTCGTGAGTAGCCAGCCTCACCGGTCGAGAACATTGCTCCGGCTAAGAAGCCAGACACCATCGGTCTGCTTCTTTCCACCTGCCATGGGAAAGCCGGTTAGCCTCTGCACCAGCCGATCATGGACCAGCTAGACCGGCTCGACAGACTCCTCCGTGCCTGCGGTAACGTCACGTCACCGGGGATAACTCTGAGGTTCGTCAGATCAACGATCACACCGACGAACCTCCACCCCCATCTCACGCCGAGGCGATCTGGAGCGGTTTAGCAGGTACCAACCCGACCTGGTAAAACCGAGGCTATTGATAAATAACACTCGATCCAGTTAGCTCAGCTCCCCTCCTTTCTAGCCGAGATCCCTAGATAATAACATATCACGGGCTCTCGTCATTAACTCTCAGCTTAATAACATCAGAAGAATCTCTTAAGATGCAACTACCTACCTCACATCTGTCTGTTTATTCAATCTGTTTTCTTTAATAAAATAACTGAAGTCTAAGTCAGCTTCTGGGTTATACCTTTCAAATATACGTGCGTAGGTCTCCCTTTGAATCAAAGAGAATCTAGAAAGCCTGCATAACCATCAGTTTAGTGAAGGTAGCTAACAGTGATTAGCATAAAACCGACAAAACTAAGCTAATAACTTTGCAGAAGTGTGTCCGTACTATAACGATAAAATCAGGTTATATTACGCTACATTAGCAACAACCGAAACCAGTTGGTAGATTAAACTTTTACCGTGTCCCGTTGGCAAAACAGCCAATAAATCCTCTTTCAAAATGAAAAACTTACAGTAAGTGCCTCTATCTGTTCACGTCTTTTAAAAAAAGCCCAAATATAAATCGTCCAAAGTAGATAATAAAGACATTTCAAACGAACGCTGTTCCCAAGCTGCCGCCATGGTGTTTAAATTCAGAGTTTGATGTCATCAACGAATCCCGCCCACCAACCCGTTTTAAGTGTTGTGATTGGCCCGGTACGAGACTGACCGGACCAATCAGTGGGCTGCAGAGGTTCCAATGAAGCGTGTCTAGTAGGGATGTGGAGATTCACCGATTTGAACCGGTGGTCCGATAATGACGTGTAAAATCCGACTGCACCGGTAGCTTCAGCATGCATCGGCCACCGCTGATTGCTGAATGCGCAACGTATCTCTCTCTCTCATCTCCCATCGGTGAAAATGATGGTTGCATCGATTAGTTCAGGGTGTAGCGTTTAATAAACTCTTACTTTTGTGGTTTATATTTTGCACACACTTCTGTACAATCACTAATAAGTTTTGTTATTCTGACACAGAGGAGTTTCTCTGAAGCTTTCACTCACCAGTGTTCACAGGTAGTCTAGATTCATTCTGATGTCACAGGGAGTAGATTATGTATCTTAATATTGACGAATAGAAGTCTGAGTCCAGGAATTAGACTTTAGAAGATTTAATATTAAAGACATGGACAAACAGTGCAACAGTTAGCAGATAGCACGAGGTAGCAGGTGTTTAAACTTTTGGTCAACACGCTGGTATTGTGTTCTAAATTGAATCTTTAAAATAAGCTTTAATGACTTGAGTCTGTGATATTATAGACTAGGGCATTTTATCTTAATTTAGTTTAAGGATTAAATGGAGGAGAGTTATGATAGATAAGTTACGTGGAGGGTTACTTATCAACAGAGCCTTCAGCTTTACCAGACCATGGCTTTCTTACTGTTTCGGCATTCCGTGGATCAATTCCGGTGTAGGTTGACGACCGCTGGAAGGTGGAACTCCTTCTCAACTGTCGGGAGCCCGTTGGGGGCCGGAGCCGCCTCGGATCGACCGGGCTTGTCCTGGATACGCAGTCAGGAGAAACATCTCGGCTGGTGGTTAGCATCTGGAGCTAACAGAGCAGTGGCTTTCTTCCCCATTTGGTTGAGAGAGAGAGAGGCGGACTTGTGTTGTCGGACCTCAGGGGAAGAGGTTGATCATCGATCCCACGGGGCTTGACCCAGACAGGAGGACCGGCACCTTAGGAATAGCTTTGCTGTGTAGTGAGGAAAACAGCGGAGCTTGTCTGTCTCCGTGTAGGGGTAACGGAGCACTGAACGTGTCTATGACGTGACGCATCTGTAGTAGGAACTGAATGGTGGCGTGGACCAATGAAAGGGTTACTATCAAGGTCACGTGACTCAAGCCCTTAAAGCGAGTTACCTTAATAAGTAAATATGAAGCATATTGATTTTAACCTTTTAGCAAAGTAAAATATGAAATAATACTGAAGCTGGATCAAACATTCACAATACTGTGGAAGGAAATGCATTAATCATATTAAAGACATTTCTGAACAGTTTAATTGAAGTGTCATTTTAGGAAGAGACACTATAAAAGTCTTTAAGTTTATTATTATAACTAAAGAGAGTCCTGTAGTGGTCTTTCGACACGACCGAACCCTTGGAAGAATGTTGATTCAGGTTAAAACATAATAAAAGAGTCATTATTATCCAAGTTATTTGGAAAAAGATGGATTATTGTTTGTGATGGTCAACAAGGGTCAGAGGTTAAAGCATATTTGATAATGCTACTCTGTCACAGCTACTTTTACACTGAGCAGCTCAACGCGGGTTGTGGGGCGAGCTGCAGGTGCTGCGCGCATGTTTGTGTGTCCACCACCGAGTCAGCGCTCATTCATGTGACATTTAATGGAGGTTTCGTGGCTCAACTGCTGTCCTTGTAACTCGTTACCCGGAGGGGTGCAGGGGAGAACTGTCCCGCTATTTAACAGCAATGACTCTGCGTTCAACCAGTTGATCAGTTTATAGTTTATCTGTTTTGTCCTCGTTTTGTTGAACGCACCATCAGTAAAACTACAGAAGCCAGGTGGTGCAGCCGCAGTTAGAAAACCTGGTAGGAACAGGTGAGGAGGAGATGAGCAACATCAGTGAATCTGATTATTTCTGCTCAGTTAGCCACTAGAATCTGTTAGTCAGGATTAGAGACACTATGTTGGTTATTTACACAATGCACAGAGTTAATGCTGGAAATGTTTATTAGAGTAGGTTTAACAAGTGTTTTTGTAAAATTACAGACAGAAAACACTATTAATTAAAGGAGGATCTGAGGAAAGAGCTTTGTTAATGGTTCATATTTTTTATTATTTATTTTTAAGAGGCCTAATCTTTTAAATTGGCTATATCAATTAATTGTTAAAAAAATAGAGATTATTAATAATAAACAAGGACTAAAGAATATTGGGGATACTCTAGATTCCATAACCAAATATACATTAGAAACTTGGGTATCAATAATTGGAAAATATAATTTGGAAAAGGAAATTCAAATCTTAAATTGGTTGGCTTATGATCAAAAATTTATACCAGGGTTATTGGACAAGAATTTTAAGAGATGGACAGAAAATGGTATTACAGCGATATGCACAATTATGAAGAAAGGGGAGATGAAGACCTGGCAAGAAATTAGAAAGGAGTATGGCATACCAGAAATAGATTATTTTATGTTTTTGCAAACTAAAGATTACCTGGATAAAAAAATCTGACCAGGATTACCCCAAAAACTCAATAAGGTATCAGAAATAATGATTAAAGCATATAGGGGCAAATCGGAAAAAATGATTTCGCAACTTTATCAAGGGCTGAGGGAGAAAAAGGGAATAACATCCTTATATGTACGAGACAGATGGGGTAAGGAAAGTGGAATAACGGTGAGTGACGAGGAGTGGTGGAACATTTGTGAGGTTCAGAAAACTTCATCTAGCTCCAAGATGTGGCGAATGTTCTGCTGGAAGAATATAATTAAATTCTTTATTACTCCATCAATACAAAATAAATATTCTAAGAACCAACAAGCATGTTGGAGAAGATGTGGAAAGGAAACAGGAGATCATTATCATATATTTTGGGATTGTGAAAAATTAAAGAAATATTGGAAAGACATAGAAAGTAAAATATGGGAGATAATAGGCTACAGGATACCTTTGACATTTGGAAAATATTATTTAGGTAACATGACAAATGAAGACGTACACCATGATGACTGGTACTTGGTCAAAATCTTATTGGCCGCTTCTAAGAAAGGGATAACAAGGAAATGGAGGAGAGAAGAACCACCGACGTTAAAGATCTGGGAGGAGGTCCTGATGGAGATCTACTGCATGGAAAGAATGACTTATAAACTGAGGCTGAAACAAGTGGAGCTAGATGCTAAATGGGAGAAATGGAAAACGTTTTATGCTCAAGAGGACACCATCAATTAACGGACAGATATGGACGCTTTCAAAGAGGAAAAATAGGAATACTGCTGACACTTTAAGTTCTGCGCACTGTATGTTGTTATTGTTTTGTGTTTGCGTTTTGGAAAATAATAAATATTGAGTTATAAAAAATAAAAAAAATAGAGATTTACTTTATTGATCCCTTGGGGAAAATCCTAAGGTAAATTCAGCAACAGTTGAGACTAACAACAAATGTAAGGTTTTTGCTGATGATTTTGTGTTTATTAGGAATAAAACAATCATCTTGTCTGAACCATAATGAAGTGCTTTTTTTAAAAAAAAAAAAGTAGAATTTATTGATTTATCAAAAACAATAAAGTATCAAGTAAATCTTTCACAGAGAGAGAGAGAGAGAGATAACTGTGATGATTTTTAAAAAACAGACATGGACTTGAAAATTCTCTGTGATGTGTTGAATCGTTTCAAATCGTATCGAACTCAAATCGGTAAATCGCCAGCAGGGATGAATCGTATCGAATCGTATCAGCAGAGGCTTCACCGTATCGTCAATGTATCAAATCGCTGGCAGCGTATCGAGATACGAATCTAATCGGCCTCAGTAGTGGGGATTCACATCCCTAGTGTCTAGACCAAAGTTTATGAACTGACGGTCTAGTATACTAGGCTAACAACGAAGGTCATATTAGTTACTTTTTTCATAAAACTGATTAGCAAATTAAGGATATAGGTGTTTAGTGATTTAATCTACCCTTAAACTGTAAGCTAAAGGTAAATTATTAACCAAGTCTTTTTGATTAAGTTAACATAACCTAATGTTAATGATTCTAATAAGTACGGTGTACATTTTAGGACATTATCAGGTCTCAGACAAAAAGTCATCAGTTGTCAGTCATCAGGGAAAAAGTTGTCAGTCGTAAGGATTAAAGTAATTAGACCTCAGGGAGTCATCAGTCAAAAAGTCATCAGAAAAAAGTAATCAGGAAAAAAGTCGTCAGTCATCAGCAAAAAAGTTGCCAGTCATCAAGAAAAAAGTCAAAAGTCAGGAAAGTTTTCTGGAAAAAATTCGTCATGAAAAAGTCATCAGTCTTAAAGAAAAAGTCATCAGGAAAAAAGTCGTCAGAAAAAAGTTATCAGTAGTAAAAAAAAAAAACATTGTCAGTCATCAGAAAAATAAGTCATCAGTCTATTACTTCAATACAATGAAATTTAATCAAAATGAACAGATTGAAAAAGAAGAAATTGAAAATGTGAAAATTGACATTGTAAATCTGACAATAAAAGCAAACAAAAAACAAAACCCGAAAAACCTTATACTGTAAGCAAAGAAAACAAAAATGAGAATTTAAAATAAAAAAATGAAATTTGCAACCTGAGGAAAATACAAAAAAGCAGTATTAAAGACATCCTATGCAATTTTTGCTTGTTTCAGCACCCCTGAGTGTTCATTTTAAATCACTGTCATAAAAATATTAGCATTGTCAATGCTCAGAAACACCTAAATCTTACTGTTGAAATGTCTCCTTAGCCTTCATTGCTTTCTACTCGAGAGGCTCATCACTCATTCAACGAAATCAGCAGTGTTCAAGCACGGAGAGATTTAAAAAATGCAGGAATCATGAGCTAAAAACACTCCAGCGCATTCATATCAGCTAACCACATTGGCTTAGCCTAACCCTCGCGAGATATGTGACTTTGTAAGACTTCAAGGGCACCGGATCAAAGACTCAAATGTTGCAAATGCGGTATTCTGAACACAAGCAGCAGATGGGGCTCAAGGACTTTTCATTAACCCTGTAAAGAATCATATTAGCACATACTGGCTCAAGAAAAATATTTAAAATATGATAAAGTTACATAGTGTGCCTTTTAAAAATAAAAAAGAATGAATAATTACAACAAAGCTGCTTACGTTGCAAGTTTAACTTTTGAAATTTCAAATTCACATTTTCAATGTGTTCATTTAATTTATATTGAGCTGATGCTATACTGACGCCAGAGACTGACCACTTCTTTTTCTAATGACTGAAAATTTTTTTGAGGACTGACAACTTTTTTTTCTGATGACTGACAACTTTTTTCTGACGACTGAAGACCTTGTTCTGACGAGTGATGACTCTTTTTCTGACAACTGACAAATATTTTCTGACGACTTTTTTCCAGACAGCTGACGACTTTTTTCCTTATGACTGACGACTTTTTTCCTGACAACTGAAGACTTTTATCCTGATGACTGACAACTTTTTCATTACAACTGGTTGCTTTTTTCTTGGTGACTTTTTTCTTGACAAGATTTTTCCTGATGACTTTTTTTATGACGGTCTGACAACTTTTTTGTCTGATGACTGATGACTTTTTATCGGATGACTGATGACTTTTTATCGGATGACTGATGACTTTGTTTGATGACTGATGACTTTTTGTATGAGACCTGGGGATGTCCTAAAATGTACATCGTACTAAAGATATACTGTGTTCCCTTACCCATTTTAAACAGTATTTGATCAAATTAAAAGGCTATTTTTAATACCACTTGTTTTGATACAGAGCAGCCAGGTTCTGGCTCAGCCCATATAGATGAGGAAATGCTGCTGGACTTATCCATTTCTATTTGGCTCCTGGCAGGTCTTCAATTGCACCCCCATCCCCCTTTCGCCATTTGGAAAATGAAAAATGTGCATATGTAAGGGCTATTTTATGATTAGTTAAATGAAAAAAGCAGAACTGTGTGATTCAATCAGGTGATTTTAAAAGACAAGGAACAATACAGAGAAACATATTTCAAAGGATGTCCTTATAGGGTCATTAAATGCGTGACCAAAGATTGCTGGATGAGGGCGTCTTGTTTATGATGAACAACCACCTGATGCACAATAGAAGTTTATAAACCAGAAAAAACATGCTTGCATTAATAAACATACACTTGAGAAATGGGGATCAGATCCATCTTTGTTTGTCTTAGATTAGTTGTGTTGTTGTGGAAGCTGATGTCAGTTGTTGTCTTTGGTGGTTCTCTGGATGGTCTGAAACAAAGGACTGAGCCTATAGAGGCTCTAACTGCTGCTGGTGTTACTCAGGCTTTTTCAATGAAATGCACATTGCAGGGTACACCTCGTTTATCTGTATTCTCAGTGGATGGAGACTTTGTTGTTGGAGGAGTATTTCTCATTCACAACAAAGTACAAACTGTGACTTATAACTACAGCACCAAGCCAGAGCCTCCAAGGTGCTCAATAAGGTGAGTAAAAAAAGGAAAAGAAGAGGAGCTTGAATGTGCATGAATGTTAGGGTTTTGATTTGACTGCAAAGTTTTCTGTGTTGTTATTACAAAATGAAAACATATATGTATATTTATTAAAAATAATATTCAGGTAGAAAAATTTAAAACACATCCTTATCTTTGTATCAATGTCGCAACTGTAGCAACTTATGTAGAAAAAACACAATTTCAGTTTGTTTTAATAAATCTCTACAAGTCAAACCTCAATACATTTGTTGAATATCTCATTTGATGCTGTTAAATAAACTAGTTCAGCTTCATTTGTATATATTTTAATCTACAAATGAACAGCAGTATCAGCTGTTTGTTTTTCCAATTACAATTTCTCATTGTGTTTGTTTGTGAACTAAATTTCATTTTTTTAACCTAAATGTCAATACTCAACTGTTTGATTCTTGCAGCCTTAATGCTCGGAACCTACGTTTTTCTAGAGCAATGATCTTTGCTATTAAGGAGATCAACAACAGCACAGGGCTGCTGCCAGGAATCAAACTCGGATATCAGATCTATGATACCTGTCTATCAGGGTTTGTGGCCACCCATGTAGCCTTTCAACTACTAAATGGTCAGGACCCTGTGTTTCACAAGGATAGTAATTGTTCTCAGTCTGGTGCGATGGTAGCTGTTGTTGGTGACTCTGGATCCACACCATCCATCAGCCTGGCACGTGTCATTGGGTCCTTTAACATTCCTCAGGTAAGTAGTCTGAATATAATGCAAAGAAAGGTTTAAAATCTATATATAACTATGAAAACATATAAATCAGCATATTTTGTTACAAAAAAGCAAATTATTTCCTCATTTTAGGTCAGTCACTTTGCTACATGTTCCTGTCTGTCAGATAAGCAGCAGTACCCGACTTTTTTCAGAACCGTTCCCAGTGACCAGTTCCAAGCTGATGCTCTGGCCAAGCTGGTGAAACACTTTGGCTGGACTTGGATAGGAGCTGTTCGCCAAGACTCAGATTATGGAAATTATGGCATGGCAGCTTTTCTTGACTCAGCACAGAGAGAGGGAATCTGTGTGGAGTACTCTGAGTCCTTCTTCCGGACCGACCCACAGAGCAAGATCAAAAGAGTAGCTGATGTTATTCGCAGGTTTCTACATCACTGATTAATGAAGATATCTAAAGATACATTTTCTGTAAAATATTTCATGCAGTCTTTAGAAGACATAGTATGAATGCATAGCATTAATTTGCACAAGAAATATGGTTATATTATTATATATTTACAGTATAATAAAGTAAACATCTTTTATGTCTTGGAAGGTCAACAGCGATGGTTGTTGTGGCGTTTACAGCATCTGGAGAAATGAGTGTTCTTTTAGAGGAGCTGGCTCGAGATCCTCCACCACCTCGTCAGTGGATCGGAGCTGAGAGCTGGATAACTGACTCACTCTTGATGAGCTACAGTTTCTGTTCAGGAGCCATCGGTGTGGCCATTCAGAAATCTGTCATTCCAGGTTTGAGAGACTTTCTATTGGATCTTTCTCCCACTGAAGTATCCGCCTCTTCAGTGCTCACTGAGTTCTGGGAGGATGCGTTCAACTGCACATTGACAAAAAGTGAGACGTTTTTGCATTTAAAAATGATCACAAACATGGCTTTTATTATGCATTTGCATTGCTTATAAGGCTTGTGATCAGTCAGGTTTCTCAATATTTAGATATCATGTACCTTGTGACGACAACTAGGTTCTGTGACCATGAAAGTTAAGATTAATTTTTTTCACATAATGCGAATATAATAATGAATTGTGTTGACAACGTTAAGCTCTGTGAAAATACAATTTAAACAATATTGAAAGTTTTATTGACAGATTGAGATATAAGCTTCTAATTTTGTATTGTAGATGCTGATCCAGACAAGAAAATGTGTGACGGAACTGAAGACATAAAAACACTGAAGAACCCGTACACTGATACATCTCAGCTAAGAGTTACTAACATGGTGTATAAAGCTGTTTATGCAATAGCTCATGCCATTCACAATGCAGTGTGTCAGGAAAGGAATTTCACCACTCAGTGTGATAGAAATACTAAATTGGAGTCCAAACAGGTCAGAAAAGATAAAAGTGAACTTCAAATGGTTTTATTTTGCTAAATGTTCATATACTTTAAATTGATGCTGTTGCTTGTTTTTTTACTATCTCCTATTCATTTGATTTATATTTCACAGGTTTTAACTGAACTCCAAAAAATCAAATTTTCCCGTAATGGTTATCCTGTGTCGTTTGATGCTAACGGGGATCCTGTAGCTTTTTATGAGCTGGTCAACTGGCAGAAGAGTGAGAGTGGAGTTATTGAGTTGGTAACAGTAGGGTACTATGATGCATCACTGCCTAAAGGCCTGCAGCTTCGTATCTACAGGAATATAACCTGGGTGGATGGTGGTATTAAAGTAAGTAAAGAACAATTCTGCACATGCAGTCTGTCAACTTTTTACTTACATCTACATCTTAAAATCCTTCAGCAAAAATCTGTCTCTGTATTAGGTACCAGTGTCAGTGTGCTCTGAGAGTTGTCCTCCAGGAACTCGTAAAGTGTTGCAGAAAGGAAAACCCATCTGCTGTTATGATTGTATACCATGTCCTGAAGGAGAGATCAGTAACAAAACAGGTAAAATGAAAAAAATATTCATCCAGATATAGATAATAAATTATTTGATGGCTGACAATCATTTAATTCTTGCAGATTCTCTTAACTGCTTCTCATGTCCCAGTGAGTTCTGGCCTAATGCTCAGAGAGATGCTTGTTTCCCCAAACCTGTGGAGTTTCTTTCCTTTGATGAAGTCCTGTCAATCATCCTGACTGCATTCTCTGTTAGTGGGGCCTGTCTGGCCATCATAACAGCAGCTATTTTCTTTCATCACAGAACAACTCCAATAGTCAGAGCCAACAACTCTGAGCTGAGCTTCCTGCTGCTCTTCTCTCTGACTCTGTGTTTCTTATGTTCATTAACTTTCATTGGAGCTCCCTCTGATTGGTCCTGCATGCTGCGACACACAGCGTTTGGCATCACCTTTGTTCTCTGTATCTCCTGTGTTCTTGGCAAAACTGTAGTGGTTTTAATGGCCTTTAAAGCTACACTTCCAGGTAGTAATGTCATGAAATGGTTTGGGCCTCCACAGCAAAGAATGACTGTAGTGGTTTTCACATTTGTTCAAGTCCTGATATGTACAGTCTGGTTGTTGCTCAGTCCTCCCTTCCCAATGAAAAATCTCAGCACATACAAGGAGAAGATCATCCTGGAATGTGCATTAGGTTCTGCTGTTGGCTTCTGGGCTGTGCTGGGCTACATTGGCCTGCTGGCTGTTTTTTGCTTTGTGTTAGCTGTTCTAGCTCGGAAACTACCTGATAATTTTAATGAAGCCAAGCTGATCACCTTCAGCATGCTGATATTCTGTGCAGTGTGGATCACCTTCATCCCAGCATATGTCAGCTCTCCTGGGAAATATACTGTAGCTGTGGAGATATTTGCTATTCTGGCCTCCAGTTTTGGACTGATTCTGTGTATATTTGCTCCAAAGTGTTTCATCATGTTGTTTCAGCCAGAAAAGAACTCCAAGAAATCTTTAATGAATAAAAATTAAATATAAAAATGTATTTTTAAGGTGACCATTACTGTAGCTACAACATGCTGTTGTTATGTGTTGCCCTGCTGTGACCTATGTTTAGGATTATTAGTATTTTTCCTCCCTGTTTTCCAGTTTTTTTGCCCCATCTTTATCTTTATCATGTTTATCAGGAGATGGTGTTTTAAAATGAGTTGTATTAGGGTCACCATATGTATTTTTTTTATTCACATCCATTCATCTTTTGCTATGGCTCAGCATTTAAATAAACAGCAGATTTGTCTTCAAATTTGACAAACGGTTAAATTTATCTCGCCTGGCTGGGCAGCTCTCTGGGTGCTGAGCACCCCTAAATCTCTAATCCTAGAATCATCCCTGGACTCTGGTATTTTTTCCTAAAATGGAAGCGCTAATGGCTGTTTCTGTCCTTTTCTCACTTCCGGGATGTTCTGCATCAAATTGTTCCCGGGCGGATAAATAGCGGATCCAAGACGTGCGGCAGACAGACAGCCAGATTGTCCAATCCTATCGTTCAGTCCGAACGACAGGTTTCGCTGAAGTTTTTAGAGAACTGTGAGAATCTGTGTTGACCTGCTGTTCAACTGGAATCTGCTCACAGCCGGAGTCAGCACCTCCTCCTCCTCGCTCATTCATCACAAGAGACGTGGATCTCTGCTGGCCCCTCACAGAGGATTGAGATCTGTTAAATTCATTGTATAAATATATAGGAAATTATTTTAAATTATAATATAAAGTATAAACGCCTCACTTTGTAAAACAAGTCACAGGATATGTTTAACTTTTTGACACAAGCACTTTTTTGTACACTCCGATTACAGATATGAATACAGATAATTTACGTGGTTGAACAGATACAGATAATGCAGTACTCACTCATCCCTAATATATATATAGACATATCTATATATACATATAAAATATGTGTTTATACATATGATGAGTGTGTGATGATGATTATTTACATCATATTTCATATTTACTTTTTCTGCCCGACATCTCTATTTACACAAAAAGCCTGTTTTCTCCATTTTTTGGTCAGAAACAGACGTTTTTGGTGAAACCCACCTATGTTCTACAGCAGATTGTGAACGAACGGAAAAAGCTAGAAACAAGCCGTCTTTTTCTGATGTAAGAAGGGTCTCTGCTCTTTCTTTTAGTAGTTTCAGTGTTTACTGAAGGCTTAACTCATTCACTGCCATTGACGAGTATACTCTAAGACAGTCATAGCGGACAATATTCTGTGACTCTTCGAAAAACAGTAAAAATGCTCAAAAATCCTGGCAGTCAGGGGCTTCATGTTCAGATAACGGCTGGCAGCCAATGAGTTTAAAAGCAGCAATGTATCAAATATTATTTTTCCCCATTGTATTATAATTTTTATTAATTGCTTTATATAACATTATTTCAAGTTCATAGTTAGAAAATCAAAGAGTGTTTACATTTAATGGTTAAAAATAGTTGGTTTTAAAAAAAATTAGGTATTGCTGATGCTGAAACTGATTTTTTTGAAAAGAGGGAAAAACAGCAGAAATGATGCACCAATTGACTCATAATAGGCGTAACCCAAGATTTCTGGTTGAGGACGTCTAATTGTCACTCACAATACAAGTTTATAAACCATTAAAAACACACATGCATCCAAAACAATACACTTGAGGAATGGCGTTTAGATCTGTCTCTATTGGTCTGAGATTAGTAGTGAGTTTGTTGGAGTTCATGCCAGTTGTTATCTTTGGTGGCTCTCTGAATAGTCTCAAAGAGAGGATTGCACCAATAGAAGCTCTGTCTGTTGCTGGTGTTACTACTGAGGCTTCATTGATAAAATGTTCTCTACAGGTTTCTCCTCATTTACCTGCATTTTCAGTGGATGGTGACTTTGTTATTGGGGGGGGTTTTCCTCATTCACAACAAAGTGAAAACGGTGATTAATAACTTCACCACCCAGCCTGAGCCCCTGATGTGCACAGGAAGGTTTGTAAGAAAACACGCCAGTCTTTTGAATTTATATCAATCAGAAATGAGCTGTAGCAACTGATGTATTAATGAGAGAGTATTTATACAGAATTAGAATTTGTGTTTAAATAAATCCGTACATCCTGTTGAATCTCTCTTTTAATGTAATGACATGTACTAACCTTAACCTTTGATTCATTATTTTAATTTACAAAGTGCAGTATCCGATGTTCATTTTCATCTCTTTATGTTTGACGTTCATATTTGAGTTCAATTTTATGTTTTAATTCATACTTTATTTCATGTAACTCAATTGTCAAGTTTTTCTGCAGCCTTAATACCCGGAACCTACGTTTTTCTCGAGCAATGATCTTTGCAATAGAAGAAATTAACAACAGCACAGAGCTGCTGCCAGATATAAAACTAGGATACCAGATCCATGATACTTGTGCATCGGGGCTCATGTCCACCCATGTGTCCTTTCAGCTATTAAATGGTCAGGACCCTGTGTTTTACAAAGACAGTAATTGTTCTCACTCTGGTGTGGTGATGGGTGTTGTTGGGGACTCTACATCCACTACTTCTATCAGCATGTCACGCATTTTTGGGCCCTTCAATGTCCCTCTGGTAAGTAGTTTATTAGCTCTAAGGTGAAGTACTAAAATATAAACGACAGGGTAATTGTTAAAGTGTGCTTTAAATTATTTTGTTGTTTGCAATTGGCCTGAATATATTGAAAAACAAAATAAAAATTATTTTCCATAAAGTAAATAAAATTTTAAGAAATTACTGTTAGAAAACAACACGCTTCAATTTTTCATTTTAGGTCAGTTACTTTGCTACATGTTCCTGTCTGTCAGACAAGCAGCAGTACCCGACTTTTTTCAGAACTATTCCCAGTGACCAGTTCCAAGCTGATGCTCTGGCCAAGCTGGTGAAACACTTTGGCTGGACTTGGATAGGAGCTGTCCGCTCAGACTCAGATTATGGAAATTATGGCATGGCAGCTTTTCTTGACTCAGCACAGAGAGAGGGAATCTGTGTGGAGTACTCTGAGTCCTTACTCCGGACCGATCCACGAAGCAAGATCCAGAGAGTAGCTGATGTTATTCGCAGGTTTCTACATCACTGACTTTGTATGTCTTGTGTTCATGTGCAAATTTTGCATAGCAAACTTCATAAAAAATGTTGTTGTTTTATTGTTATATCAAACGGGAAAGTTTTTCGGCTAAGTTTCTTTTGAACACATAAAGCACAGATTACTTTGGTTTTACAATGTTTTATGTGTTTTAAGGAAATAATAGGTTCCCTGACATCTTTATTCATATTAGTTACAATAATAACATTTACTGTCTCTGCAGGTCAACAGCATGGGTTGTTGTGGCATTTATAGACTCAGCAGATATTGGTTCTCTAATTGAGGAGCTGGCTCAGGAGCCTCCACCACTTCGTCAGTGGATTGGAAGTGAAGGCTGGATAACTGACCCCTACCTAATGAGCTATGGTTTCTTTGAAGGAGCTATTGGAGTAGCCATTCAGAAATCTGTCATCCCAGGTCTGAGAGACTTCCTGCTGGATCTGTCTCCCACTCTAATAACATCCTCCACATTGTTTACTGAGTTCTGGGAAGATTCATTCAACTGCACATGGAGGACAAGTGAGACTTTTGCATTCTAAAATATGAGACAACAGTTATATAGTGTAATTACATTGTTCAGCAGCCTCGCCTCATACTTTATGACCACAATATTAAACTGTGTGTTAATGGCATTAAGCTTTGTTGACATAATATCAAAGAATGAACTTTAAAGTATTCATTGAAAATATCCAGCATAGGCTTTTATTTTTGTTTTTTTAGATCCATACAAAAAAGCATGTGATGGATCCGAAGACATAAAAACACTAAAAAACCCGTACACTGATACATCTCAGCTAAGAGCTACTAACATGGTGTACAAGGCTGTTTATGCAATAGCTCATGCCATTCACAATGCAGTGTGTCAGGAAACTAATTTCACCACTCAGTGTGATAAAAATATGCCATTAAAGTCCAAAAAGGTCAGTCTAAAAAAAGAAGAAAAAGATTTCAGAGTCCTTTTAAAACCGTCAAGTAATTTTATTAAATTGAAATTTTTGGATGTTTCTTTTTCTTGTTAACTTCTTGGATTCTGAATAGGTTTTTACTGAACTAAAGAAAGTCAACTTTTCCCGTAATGGTTATCCTGTGTCGTTTGATGCTAACGGGGATCCTGTAGCTTTTTATGAGCTGGTCAACTGGCAGAAGAGCGAGAGTGGAGTTATTGAGCTGGTAACAGTAGGGTACTATGATGCATCACTGCCTAAAGGCCAGGAGTTTCATATCAACAGGAACATAACCTGGGTGGAAGGCGGCACAAAAGTATGGAACCTAATCAATTACAATTTCGTAAATGTAGAATTTGTGAAGTGATCAATCAAAGCTAATTGGCAAATTTATTTTTTATTGTAATGTTTCTTGTGTCAATTTCACACAGCAAGTTTGTGGTCTTACTATCCAATCATGTTTTTTTGGAATGGTCAAACTGTAATGTTTGCCCTTTTCTCTAACAGTTTCCAGTATCAGTGTGCTCTGAGAGTTGTCCTCCAGGAACTCGTAAAGTGTTGCAGAAAGGAAAACCCATCTGCTGCTATGATTGTATACCATGTCCTGAAGGAGAGATCAGTAACACTACAGGTACAATCAAATTTTTTCCATGCAGAGTAAGGTGAGTAGAAAAAGAACGCTAAAAAAGCTTTTTTTTTCTTTTTTTTTTTAGATTCTCCAGACTGCTTCCCATGTCTCAGTGAATTCTGGCCTAATGCTCAGAGAGATGCTTGTCTCCCCAAACCTGTGGAGTTTCTCTCCTTTGATGAAGTCCTGTCAATCATCCTGGCTGCATTCTCTGTTAGTGGGGCCTGTCTGGCCATCATAACAGCAGCTATTTTCTTCCATCACAGAACAACTCCAATAGTCAGAGCCAACAACTCTGAGCTGAGCTTCCTGCTGCTCTTCTCTCTGACTCTGTGTTTCTTATGTTCATTAACTTTCATTGGAGCTCCCTCTGATTGGTCCTGCATGCTGCGACACACAGCGTTTGGCATCATCTTTGTTCTCTGTATCTCCTGTGTTCTTGGTAAAACTGTAGTGGTTTTAATGGCCTTTAAAGCTACACTTCCAGGTAGTAATGTCATGAAATGGTTTGGGCCTCCACAGCAAAGAATGACTGTAGTGTTTTTCACAATTATCCAAGTTCTAATCTGTACTTTTTGGTTGTTGCTCAGTCCTCCCTTCCCAATGAAAAATCTCAGCACATACAAGGAGAAGATCATCCTGGAATGTGCATTAGGTTCTGCTGTTGGCTTCTGGGCTGTGCTGGGCTACATTGGCCTGCTGGCTGTTTTTTGCTTTGTGTTAGCTGTTCTAGCTCGGAAACTACCTGATAATTTTAATGAAGCCAAGATGATCACCTTCAGCATGCTGATATTCTGTGCAGTGTGGATCACCTTCATCCCAGCATATGTCAGCTCTCCTGGAAAATATACTGTAGCTGTGGAGATATTTGCTATTCTGGCCTCCAGTTTTGGACTGATTCTGTGTATATTTGCTCCAAAGTGTTTCATCATATTGTTTCAGCCAGAGAACAACTCCAAGAAATCTTTAATGAATAAAAATTAAATATAGGTCCTTCTCAAAAAATTAGCATATTGTGATCTTTTAGACCGTAGAAAATAATGAACTTTATACTGTATAAAAATTTATTTTTAAGGTGACAAGGTGACCATTAGTGTAGCTACAACATGCTGTTGTTATGCGTTGCCCTGATGTGACCTATGTTTAGGTTTATTAGTAGTTTCCTCCCTGTTTTCCTGTTTTTTTCCCCATTTAGTTTGTAGGTTTTAGTTTCTCCCTGTGCCCCTCCTCAGCCTCCCTGCGCTCATTCCCTCCAGGTGTCCCTCATCTCCCTGATTAGCTCCCTCAATATTTAGACCGTTCAGTTCCTTTCATTCACTGTTGGATCCTCCTGTGTGCTTCCCTGTAGTCTCCCTCAGTCCTCCCTAGTTTTTGTCTACTGCCTTAAATAAAAGCTCTCTATTTATTTACCTGCTGCCTCCTGCCTGCTCTCTTGCCTGCGCCTGGGTTCTCTACAAACCAGTCATGACAGCTGTAGGCTAAACTGCTCTTATTTTTTGCCTAATAGTTTGGAATATTTGAGCTTTTTTGATTTTTAAAATTTATTTCAGCTATTTAGGAACTCCAAGAAATATGTAATGGATATTGTTATAATGTAAAATTGCAGAGGGTATGAAACATTATGGCAAGGTTACCCTGACTGTAACTACAATATTGTATAGTTTAACTTTGTAATGGACATCGACATTATTTCTAAGTATATGGTCCAGATCAAGAAATGGATTATGTTTGTGTGACAATTGACCTTTTTCCTACCAGCTCACACCCTCTTTAAAACAGATTCCCCCTCAGGAGGTCATAAATTCCTGCCTTGGTGTCGAAGAACCCCTTTCATCTTTCTGTGACAGTAAAGATAATGCGGATGCTAATTTACAGCTGGTGATAATTGTTCAAATAACAAACTTTCAGGATGGTGATCAAAGAAGTTTCGATAACTCACAGACGAGATGGAGCCAGAAGACCCTCACCCCACCTTTTCTCACCCAGTGAAGAAAAACAAAGGAATTCCTTTTGTCTCTCCTGTTCTTAAGAATTTAAATGTCTTTTCAAGGAATCAAATCTAACTTCTCTCCATCCTCACAGGCTTCAGATGAAATAATACTTCAATGTGACCCAAATTGATATAAAGAAAGGTTAATATCCACAGGTTTACTTTTAAAATGTGTTTACAAGATAAAGTTTGATTTTTCCCTGTTTGATTTACTTAGGTAAAAGTTCTTTGGTTAATTTTCCTTGAAGACTTTTCACATTGTTTATCAATATGATACCAAATTATCTCTTTTAAATCTAATCTAGTCAAGAAACTAGAAATGTTATTCGTATGTACTCTTAAGCTAAGAGTAACTGATTTCTCTGATTAATCTGATGTGGGATTTAATGTGTTTCTATGCTTAGAATAAACATGATGCACGCAGTCTAAAAGGTGATTCTGAATAACTCTTCACGTTTCAGAGAGAAAAGTGGTAAGGTTTATTTTATTGATTAGAAACTTTATTCCTCTCATCAAAATTTAATCCCCTCTAAGCCATTCCTAAGTACTTCCCCTTTATGCAGATGAAGGTGGAGTCAACCACACCATTGACTGAACCAGACTCCACCTCTGCCCCTTTAAAACCAGAAGGCGCTAACTGCTAGCCCTTCCCTTCTCTTGCACCCTTCTCTTCCCTTTGGTTCTCTTCGCTTCTGCTCTTCGCCTCCTCTTCGTCTCCGCCTCTCCGGCTCTCTGCTTAGATGACCTGATGACCTCACCGGCTCGCCTGCATGTTGGCCCTGCTCCCCCCCACCAGGGAGCTAGGATGCAGAGCTGCGACATGAGGCCTCCCCGGAAGGACAGACTCCAGACTTTAAGTCTTAGAAACTTTCGGCGTTAAGCTTTTCTTTTATTTTCACGTTACATTATTCTCAACCAAGTTTAGACGTTTTAAAGTTTATTTTTCTTTTATCCGTCGTTAGAAACCAAAAGTTAGACGGCGTTATTATGAAACTAAACTACCTTAGACTTAATGGAAAACAACGACATCTCCATGCCGAGAGAACTTCACTGCTTGTTGCCCAAATCCTGGAGATCTGCTCATCAGCTTCTGATACCCTTCCACACTTGAGTCACCCATCGAGCGTTTTCATGCTTTGACTGCCTTCTCTCCAAGCTGGAACAGAACCACTGTGACTGCTGGAGGAGACAAAGCCGTCGGTCCAAGCCTCAACGTATCTCGGGGATTCAAGTTCAGTGGTTCGGTGAGACAATCAACCTATGTGGTTATTGCAATATGATGCAATTTGGGTAAAGCAAGCTAAACCTAACTCTCTTCATCCATCCATCCTCCTGAAAATCCTTTAATCTTCAACTTCCCTTCATAGGCCAATAAATTAGCTTAATTTCATTAGTAAACCATTTCTCACTCTGAAACATTAGTCATTAATATTTGTTTAACCTCAATAATTCATCTTGTTAATAAATTGAACTGGTTACAAAGTCAAATTCCTAACTTTGCTGTGTTGCTGTTATAACATGTTCATTTTGAGGTTTCTGTAAATAAATTTATCCGTATATAATCATAAATGGGCTTCCAGTAATTTTTGTGTTTTTCATATCGAAAATGGGTAACGAGCTTACTTCTTTCAGATTCAGACTGATAAATGATAAATAACAATAAAATACAAATAGGATAATATTCAAGGTTGTCTCAGCTTACCTTCCAAAGAAAACGCTGGGTGGTGCCCTAATTACGAGGTTTTGACTATTATTATTAATTATTAAGAATAATTATAATAATAATATTCAATATATACAACTTTACCCTATATAACCCTACAACTTTCTGACATTTGTTTTTAATTTTATTTTAAATATTCCAGAGCAAAAAACAAAAGAATACAGAATACACCAACTTTCCTTGGTGGTAAAAGAATGTCATTACATTCTTCATTCTTCAATTTCTTCATTAATAATATATAAAAAATGCTTATTAGCTTTTGTCACATTTTTGTAATTTCTACACATGATAATTTTAGTTAACAAAAACTGAAAAAATGGTTCTAGTCTTAGTAAAATAAAAAAAGGAAATATTCTTTTTTTAAAAACTATGTAAAAACATCTCTTTGGTGTGGTGGTGTCTGTTCGGGGGTTTGAGCTGGTCTGTGGGGTGGTGGGCTTATGGTTGGTGGCGATAGGGGGCACTCTGTCAGGGAGGTATTTTTGGGGTTTCTCCTTCTTCATGTCAGGTGGCTTTGCTGTCATGGGCTTGTGCGGGTACCTGGCCACCAGGGTGGCTGAATCCTGGTTTCAATCTGCGCTTGGGGATGTGAGCTGGGTGGAGGGTGCTCTGTGCTCCATTTCTTACCCTGAGTCTCTGCCTGGTTCTGTGTTGAACGAATGGCTGCTCTGGAGGAGGGTGGAGGGTGGAGGGTGCCCCCCCCCCCGTTATTTTAATGCACATTAGTCATACACACTTCAACTTTCTAACCTGTATTTTCTATACCTACAGACACACAACGCTATTACACCCAAGGATGGGTGGATGGCAGTGGTAAAGGTGCCATTCTTGCTGCTCCTGCCTTCTGTCCTCAGTGTGCTTGTTGGAGCTGGTGGTCTGGGGTAGTCCACAGAGGCCCTGGCATTGTGGCCACTGGTATGGGGACCTTGGTCTGTGCTGTGTTTTGCAAGCTGGTAGTTTTTTTAGGCTTATGGCATGCTGGATGTCTTGGGACTCTCTGGTGCCTTGGGGGCTCTATCCTACATGTGGTCCTCCTCCACTGGTACCTCACGAACCTTGCCAGGTGTGGGTGTGGGCACCTGGGTGCTGGGGTGGCCTGACCTGTGTCAGGGGCAGTGATGGTGTGCTGGGCAGGGAAGTCCTGGTTTGGCAACCTTTTGTGGGTTCCCTTTTGCAGGAGGCTGGTGTTCCCTTTTGGATTACATTTAGATTCCTACAACACACGAAGGCAACTCTGATTAACTTCCCGCTTCCAGTTTTCAATTCCCGTGTGAAGTTACTATCGCGCGATTTGACAAGCAGCATCCTATGGTGCACTGTGTCAGAAAGGCGTCTTGTGTGAGTACAAGAATCGCCAACACCGCGGGCATGAGGTGGCGCATCGCTGAGGTATCCGGTGTATTCCAGCCTTAAGACTTTCTGTTTCTCAGAAGCTCTGACTGGCTTTGAGGACCAACAGCAGTCTGGGTGTAAAATTCTCAGTGATTCCTGTTTTATTGTTTGTGGTCCTTTGATAATTTCAGTGTGAAATTTATCAAGCTTTATTTGCAGCTGTCTCTGATAAATGTTGTCTTTTTGTAAATTTTAAGAGTTATGGCAGTTTCAGTTTTTTCCTCTGACCTAACAAGCAAATAATCTGAATTGCAGTTGTTAAAATTAACTTTGTTAATAAAAGAAACATTTTTCATAATTTAATTTGCAGAGTTTTGTAAATGACAATTTTAAATGGTAGATCTCAGCCTTCAATTAAACAGTGATTTTAGCCTGGAAAAGGTTGGTGAGCTCTGTTTTAGAGCATTCTGTGTCTTTATAACATTTTCTGTAGAATATTCCTGATAATATTAGTCTGGTATTGTTTAAATTATAATCAACGTACAAAAGAGGTAAGAAACACACTGCCAAATACTATATTGTTGTTCATGTCTGCGTGTGTGTGAGAATCATTTGCGCTTTGGGCACCCAAATGGCTAGCAGTGGCCCTGCCTGGGTCAAGGAATGAACCTTGATCTCACTATCGGTGGACAACTTCTCTAATCCTGAGCGATGGTCACCTTTGTAAAGAGCATAAGTACAACTTGGCAGATGCAACAGCAATGTAAAGCCAAATGTATTGTATGTCAAAATTATTACAATTCATGAAAACATGTTTTTGGGGGGGGGGTTTCTTTTTACTGTTTTTAATTTCCAACATGGCTGTAATGTTATGGTCCGGTAGGAACCATTAGTTCCAGTACCATGTTCTGTTCAGGAGAGTTCGGTGTGTGGCACATAATAAGCCTGGAGACTGCTGGGTAATTTTCTGAGCACATGTTGTAATAAAAAACTACGTGCACAACAAATGGACTGATTATTAAACATTACAATGGCTACCAGATATTTATTGTGACTGACCATAGTGGAATGCCCATAACAATTGTAACCAGGTGAAAAAAGTGGGTACCTGGTAAAAACATCCAGTATAAACCAAATTTGCTTTTGTTTCATTTTATGGTTGTAGTACCTTTTTTATGTCACAGGGTGGTGCTATTCCCACATGCAGAGGTAACAAATGCTAAGAAAGGCTAAAGCCTCGTGGTATGTGTTCTCACGTGATTTCATTTGGGTAAGACAAAAAAAGAGGACATTTTGTGCCAAGACACGTTGGGAGAAGGACAAAGCTGTAAGCCACATGAGCAAATACTCTGTAATCTTGAGTGCCACTGCCGTTTTTGTACCACAGTTATAGAACGTTGAAATTTGTTTTGCCTGGTTCTGCATAAAGCTCATGTTAACGTTGTTAATGTTGTTGCTGTCATGAACTGTGGCTGAGAGCAGGCAGAAGGACCCAGATCAGCACAGCAGGTCAGACCGTCAGCTGTGACCTCCTCCAGCGCAGCCAAAAGAGCCCTCTGAACATAGGCGTAACGGCTCTTCAGGGCTGGCACAGCTATCAGTCCCGGATGGGACGTGAGACGGAGTACAACAGCTTGGCGGCCCGCAGCCTCTGGTGGGGACATGACGGCACAGCAAAGATCTCAGTAAGAGAGTCCGTGACAAGCTGGCTCACCACGTCGATGACCTCCTCTGACAGAGGCGGCGCAGTGGCGTGATCTGATGCTGCAGGAGCAGCAGCGGCGTGCTGCTTGACGGGATGCTGCTGGGAGCGTACGTAGCTCCTGCTTGACTTGAGGCTCCGGCTTGGCTTAAGGCTGCAGCACCGGCTTGGCTTGGGTCTGGGGCGGCGGAGGTGTGGAGCTGGGTCTTCGGAACCACCAACGACGTGTGGACATAAACCCGCTGAACAGGACTGTGGAGGGCGGCAGGACACCGCTACCTTTCCCTCTGTGCCGCTGAGGCTTGACCGCCAGACGCGTGCCCCAGAACGGCGACCTCATCTCCTCCTCCAGCTCCTTGTATTCAAGGAGCGTCAAAAATTCACCAGCAGGGTTCATGTGTTTGGTTGGTTCATGCTGGGGCGTGTGGAACCCGCCCCTTGAGGGGGGGTTATGTTATGATTCCCTGTCTGGTCTGTTTTAGTTCTAGTGCTGTCTGGTCTGGTTAGTTATTTTCTGTTTCCCCTGTGTTCCTTGCTCCTGCTCTCGCCCACGTCATTTTGTGGTCAAAAAGACCTTTTCTAGTCAGAACTCTTAAACCAGTGCCCAAAGTGAAGCGCTAAAAGACTTTTATATTTCCAGTTTTTGGACTTTATTTTGTATTTTTGACTTGGAGAATTTTTCTTTTTTTCATTTTGAGAATAAAATAATCCAGTGGTGGTTCTAGACCAACATTAGGGGGGGGTGCAGGCTGGGGTCAGCTGCTTTACTACAGGGGCACAATCTAAAACACTCAGCACTTAGCAGGGGTCACAGGGGGACCAAGCTTTTTGTCAGGGGGCACTGCCCCTCCCAACACACCCCCACCCCTAGAACCATCACTGAAAGAACCCCTTTATTTGAAGCATTGTGTGCTGCTTTGACCCGGCTTCACAATTAAGAACAAATTGCTTTTACATAGTGTCCTTTACAGTAATGTGTTCTGACTTAGAAAGTTGTTTATGTATACAGGTAAGGGCTGTCTGTAATATAAGTTGAAGTGTATAACATTCATAAACTTATAGATGATGGTGATGTTACTGATTCTCAGATGTGATTTCACAAGAAGAGAAAGAAAACATAGTAGACATGATGTCCATGTAGAGTCATTAGAGGCGTAACCAAAGATTTCTTTTGAGGGTGTCTTGTTTGTGACAAACCACCTGATGCACAATACAAGTTTATAAAACAGTATAACACACTTACAACCACAGACATACACTTAAGGGATGGCGATTCAGCCTCAGTTAATTGGCTTGAGTTTACTAGTGTTTTCTTTGTATCTGATGTCAGTTGTCTCTGGTGTTTATTTACAGGGTCTGAAACAAGGGATTGAGCCTATGGAGGATCTAACTGGTGCTGGTATCAGCACTGAGGCTTCATCAATGAAATGTACTTTACAGGGCTCTCCTCGCTTACCTGCATTCTCAAAAGGTGGTGACTTTGTTATTGGCGGTGCTTTTTTTATTCACTACACAATGCAGCCTGTGATTTATGACTACAACACCAAGCCTGACTCTCTGATATGCTCAGGAAGGTCAGTAAGATCGAAAAGGAAATAAAACCATTGTTAGATTTATATGAATGAAATATATGTGATTTGCTGCAAACATTTACAGTAATGTTATGAAGTAAGAAAAACATATATGTATATTTAAACCACATTTGACATTTGATAAATATGTACTAATGTTACACACTGTGTCCATGTTTATAAAATAAAATTGAGTTTAGCAACCTATTTATTATCTCTAGGCGAGATACAAAAAAATGTGTGAATGCAATTTGACTTTATATGTAATAACATTTGTCAGTTTGATCTGAATGAAATTACAGTTTTATCTTATGATACTTCATAAGCATTATTAAACAGTTTATTTATTGTATTTACCAACTGAATTTCAGCATTAACTGTTGTATCTAATGCACTGCATTTAGTGTTCATTAATGAGCTCATTTGTAATTGTTTTTAAAGCTTTTTAAACGTGTTTAGTAGAAATTAAATATCAACTCTCTCTTGATTCTGTGCAGCTTTAATGGTCGTGACCTGCGTTTTGCTCGTGCAATGATCTTTGCTATTGAGGAGATAAACAACAGCACAGAGCTGCTGCCGGGGATCAAACTCGGATATCAGATCTATGATAATTGTGCCTCAGTGCTTGTGGCCTCTCATGTGGCCTTTGAGCTGTTAAACCGTCAGGACCCTGTGTTTTACAAAGACAACAATTGTTCCCAATCTGGTATGGTGATGGCTGTGGTTGGAGCCTCTGAATCCACACCAACCATCAGCATGTCTCGTATTATTGGGTCCTTCAACATTCCTTTGGTAAGTGGTCTGAATTTACTTTAAACTATAAAAACAAACAAATAGAAACTAGTACTGAAATGTTACATACGTTGTTAGAAAACCACTTTTTTCTTTCCCTTTAGGTCAGCCACTTTGCTTCTTGCATTTGTCTGTCAGATAAGCAGCAGTTCCCAAAGTTTTTCAGAACTATTCCCAGTGACCAGTTCCAAGCTGATGCTCTGGCCAAGCTGGTAAAACACTTTGGCTGGACTTGGATAGGAGCTGTCCGCTCAGACTCAGATTATGGGAATTATGGGATGGCAGCTTTTCTTGATGCAGCACAAAGAGAGGGGATCTGTGTGGAGTACTCTGAGTCCTTCTTTCGAACTGACCCACGTAGCAAGATCCAGAGAGTGGCTGATGTTATCCGCAGGTTTCTACATCAATCCTTCTAACTGTATCTTGAATTGATGTAATGATTGCTTTAAAATTATTTAGGTAAACCTTGGATTTCAATATTTTTGTGTTCTAATGATAATTCACATTTTTTGAAATAGGGATCTGTGGAAATTTTATGAAATGATATCTTAATCACTGTAGATTGCTCTTTGAATAAGTTGAATTTGCTGAAACAAAAATAAGTTGTGATTGAACATTGAACCAATGACTATTCACATTGCCAGTTAAAATGTTTCAATTTCAGTCTGAATTTCATTGCAGTTTGTGCAAATATTTTCTTTTGTCAAAATGTTATCATGGTTATTCCAGCAGAAGTATCGTGAAATGTCATCTTGAAATGCTACATTAGCTTGTTCCACAAGTAATTTCTGTTGCAAAACCGCACAGATTTTTATGGTGGTGTAAAGTTTAAAAAGCAATATTTGCATCAACTGCTATAAATTTTGGAGGTTTGGAGTTGTGTTAGGACAACAAAAACACATAACAGGCCCCACTCAGACTAGCTATTTGCTCAGCTGTCTGGTCAGAACTAATCTGTTCTTTCAAACTGTGGTTTTTCAAAGAGCTATCTACGTCATCTGACATGTATTTGTTTCATAATATTTTCACACAACCTCACTTCAAAAAATCTGAATCTGCATTAATTATCTGGAGCTAATACAATATGCATTTCATTACAATGAAACAACTTGATTAATTAGAAATTCATGAGCAGCCAAAGTCAGAAATAGGATTTAATGCAAAACATTATGAAAAAAACATTCTCTCATCAAACAGTTAAATGAACATGCTGCTCACAGACAGGTCCTGTTTAAAATTTGAATGGACTTTCATACAACCTGACTGACAATTAACAAACTATACAGAAAAATGAAGTCTAGCACAAACATTCATAACCTGTCAGGCAGCAGGTGTTTTTTTTAAGCCTCATATAAAGTCAGCAGTGTAGCAACACAATTAGAGATTATTATACAAAATATTAAAACATGAGTAACTTTTTAATGGAGTAACATTTGATCCACATGATCAGGGCGACTCACACATTTACTGTTTTACTGGCACTGCTGCAGTTCTTTTTTTAAAACAGCTAGTTGTATTCTGAAAGAAGTGTCCCTTAGGAGATTTGTCCTTTAAAAAAATACAACTACACTTTTTAACTTACTTTAAAGGGACGTGAGGGAGCTTTGAAAAACAAACCTCATGAGCGCCGCGCCGGGCACTGCGAATAACTGCAGCCTTTAGCGGGAGCGAGCACAAACTTCTCACTAGTTCATAAGGGTTCAACCAAAGGCAGCTGGAGGCATGATTCCATAAATAAAAATAAATGTTATTAATACAAAAGGAAATATAGTAAAACAATGCCCCGCGACGCACACACACACGATCAGACTGAGGGAGCCGATCTAACAGAGCTAATCTCGCTAGCCGCTATGTTCCAGCTTCCACTGCTGCCTGTATCGCTAAAAGCTTTAATCAACCGGTGTTCTCGGACACCCGGAGGAGAATTTGAGAAATCTAGCGTGATAGAATCATGCCCCGCCGCATATATCACCCTAGATTTCTCAAATTCACATCACGGAGTGGAGCTCCGTGCGCAGCAGAGCCGCCTTAGATGCACTGTAAGCGGACTGAGGTCTAGGAAACAGTCGGGGATTTGCGGCCTACAGTGCCGAGACCATAAACAATGGACAGATTGCTGTGCGGTCGCCTATAACAGCACCTTTAGCTCTGTGAAACCCTTATAATCCATCAGAGAGGTTTTCAGCTCCATAAACGCTGCCAAATAACACCAGTTTTATGAGAAAAACCACTGGTTTAGACAAGGAAGTCCGCCATTGACTAGCAACACTACACAAAGGTGCAATACTGCCACCTACTGGATATACATTTATTATTACTTTTTTAGCCCGAGAACGCGCAGAAGCGTCAGTTGACGTCACATCCATAGGACAGCGCGGGAAATTCGGACCCCGAATTGCAGAACATTTTACAGCTCACAGCCTGTTCAAGATAATGGAATGATACATGGGTGGCCTCATTCTTTTTTATTTAAAATGCTTCATCACTTATTAACCTAAATAAACTGAACATGCAATTATTACTTTTCTTCAAAAGCTCCCTCATGTCCCTTTAAATTTCACTTACTACGATTTTATTATAAAAAATATATTTTTTTAAAGTTTGATATAAATGATTGTCTTAATTGCTTACACGTGTGATGGATTTAAAAGTCACAGATGTATTGTTTGCAGATCAACAGCAATGGTTATTGTGGCATATACGGCCCCTGGAGATACGCCTGTCCTGTTAGAGGAGCTGGCTCGGGATCCTCCACCACCTCGTCAGTGGATCGGAACTGAGGGCTGGATAACTGACTCACAACTGATGAGCTACAGTTTCTGTGCAGGAGCCATCGGTGTTGCAATTCCAAAATCTGTCATTCCAGGTCTGAGAGACTTCCTACTGGATCTGTCTCCCACTGAAGTGGCTGCCTCCTCAGTGCTTACAGAGTTCTGGGAAGATGCATTCAACTGCACACATACAAAAAGTGAGACCTTTTTAATCAGGATTTAGACAAGACAATATAAAAAATAGCTTTTATTTGAATGGCAAAATATGCCATACTATGTGAAGTTAAATAAAATAATGGCAGTTTTGTAATCAAACATTGAAACAAACCATAATACAGACATGTGCTTCCTTTGCTTTTTGTAAGTCAACAATTAGGGATGTTCGATATTATCCGTCTACGGATAATATCGGCCGATATTGGCATTAAAATGTAATATCGGTATCGGTTTTTGTAATGATGACACACATGACCTTTACATTCTATGCACATATTATACACATCAAACTGTTCGGCTACTTCTCTCTCCCAAAATGCCAAAATATAGCAATTCTGATGTATAGTTTTTGAGATATTTTTTTATTTATTTGGCACACCTTGCATTAAATACTGTGATTGTCTTTTTTTATGAGGGCTACGCCGTTTATATCGGTATCAGAAATTAAGAGTTAGACAATATCGGATATTGGTAAAAAAGCCAATATCGAGCATCCCTATCACAATAATGTAATGTAACATGGAATATTGAAAAGCCTGTTAAAGCCATACTCAGTAGCCAGGTAAACAAACGAGGTCTCGCCAGCTATTTTACAGAAACACGTCTCGGTGAACTCACCCCTACCATCGGGTAAAATCCATATGCCAGCCTCCCGCCGACATAGGACCACGGTTTACAAAGGTGACAAAGCAGAGTCTAACTCCAGACGCAGAAATGTTCCCCCAGCTTTTCCTCTTTTCACCTACAAAGGTTTTTAGTTTTCTGCTAGCTGAAAAGGTGTTTTTGGGGGGACTCTGGTATTTTTATCTTAAAATGGAAGCACTAAGCGCGACTCTCTGTCCTACTTTACTTTCACTTTCACTTCCGAGATGTTCTGCCCCAAAATGTGTCCGGGCGGATTAATGCCAATCCAAGCAGTGAGGAAATGCGGCAGACAGACAGCTGGATTGTCCAATCCTATCGCTCGGTCCGAACGATAGGATTGGCTGAAGTTTTTAGAGAACTGCGGGACAACTACTTTATTGATTTCTTTCGGGGGTTTTTTAATCTCCACAATATATTTATGGCTATACTATGTTGAAAGGTTATTAAGAGGCTTTAAAAAAAACGTTAAAAGGTACATTGTTTACCTGGCTACTGAGTATGGCTTTAACAATAACGTGAAAACTTTAGAAATTGTTGAAATGAATAAATATTACTTGCATTTTTCATTGACAGATTAAATTATTTTCTGTTAATGTGTTTTAGGTGCTGAACCAGACAAGAGAATGTGTGATGGAAATGAGGATTTAAGAAAACTCAAAAACCCGTACACTGATACGTCTCAGCTAAGAGTTACTAACATGGTGTATAAAGCTATTTATGCAATAGCTCATGCCATTCACAATGCGGTGTGTCAGAAAATAAACTTCATTACTCACTGTGACAATCACAACCGACTAGAACCCAATCAGGTCAGTACAAAAAAATTTTTCTTAGAATTTTGGAAATGATGTTCTGAAACAAAAGTGAAAATTTATTTCACAATTAATTGATTTTCTATCTCACAGGTTTTTACTGAACTGAAGAAGGTCAATTTTTCCCGCAATGGTTATCCTGTGTCATTTGATGCTAACGGGGATCCTGTAGCTTATTATGAGCTGGTCAACTGGCAGAAGAGTGAGAGTGGAATTATTAAGCTGGTAACAGTAGGGTACTATGATGCATCACTGCCTAAAGGCCAGGAGTTTCATATCAACAGGAACATAACCTGGGTGGACGGCAGCTCACAAGTAAAAAGCCTAATAATTACAATTTGGCAGATGTTATAAAATAATTCACAGAAAATATTCAAAAATAATGTGGTATTGTAATGTTTCCTGTGTCTGTGTCTCAGGTACCAGTGTCAGTGTGCTCTGAGAGTTGTCCTCCAGGAACTCGTAAAGTGTTGCAGAGAGGAAAACCCATCTGCTGCTATGATTGTATACCATGTCCTGAAGGAGAGATCAGTAACACAACAGGTAAATAAAAATGTTTACATGCAAATATCCATCATTCAAAGTCTGGTTGCTCACAATTCCATTTCACTTGCTTTTTAGATTCTCCAGATTGTTTCCCATGTCCCAGTGAATTCTGGCCTAATGCTCAGAGAGATGCTTGTTTCCCCAAACCTGTGGAGTTTCTTTCCTTTGATGAAGTCCTGTCAATCATCCTGGCTGCATTCTCTGTTAGTGGGGCCTGTCTGGCCATCATAACAGCAGCTATTTTCTTTCATCACAGAACAACTCCAATAGTCAGAGCCAACAACTCTGAGCTGAGCTTCCTGCTGCTCTTCTCTCTGACTCTGTGTTTCTTATGTTCATTAACTTTCATTGGAGCTCCCTCTGATTGGTCCTGCATGCTGCGACACACAGCGTTTGGCATCACCTTTGTTCTCTGTATCTCCTGTGTTCTTGGTAAAACTGTAGTGGTTTTAATGGCCTTTAAAGCTACACTTCCAGGTAGTAATGTCATGAAATGGTTTGGGCCTCCACAGCAAAGAATGACTGTAGTGGTTTTTACATTTGTTCAAGTCATTATATGCACAGTTTGGTTGTTACTCAGTCCTCCCTTCCCAATGAAAAATCTCAGCACATACAAGGAGAAGATCATCCTGGAATGTGCATTAGGTTCTGCTGTTGGCTTCTGGGCTGTGCTGGGCTACATTGGCCTGCTGGCTGTTTTTTGCTTTGTGTTAGCTGTTCTAGCTCGGAAACTACCTGATAATTTTAATGAAGCCAAGATGATCACCTTCAGCATGCTGATATTCTGTGCAGTGTGGATCACCTTCATCCCAGCATATGTCAGCTCTCCTGGAAAGTTTACTGTAGCTGTGGAGATATTTGCTATTCTGGCCTCCAGTTTTGGACTGATTCTGTGTATATTTGCTCCAAAGTGTTTCATCATTTTATTTCAGCCAGAAAAGAACTCAAAGAAATCTTTAATGAATAAATTTTAAATACAAAAATATCTTAAATAATTAAATGACAAGGTGACCATTTTCTGTAACTACAAAATGTCGCAGGCTAAACTGCTCTTATTTTTCATTAATGGTTTTTAATCATAATTGAGCTTGATTTTTTACTTAGAAAATTATTGTATTTTAACCATTTAAGGACTTCACAAAAAATGTAAAGAACAAAGATGTAATGTAAAATGTTTTGTAGATATTGAACTGACTGTAACTATAATATTGTATAGCTAAACTTGCTGAAAATTGTTCGTAAATTTATATTGTTTTTTCCTGAACAAAACTTTGAATAAATACCTCTGTGAGTGATAGGTAATGCACAGTTTGCCATCTTCTCATGTTCATGGTTTGTTAATTATCCTTATAGTACTGAATGAAGAAAGATGTATTTGTCTTCATTGTTACAACCTCTCTCCTCATTTTCACACCTTCTGTTTTTATTTTGAACCTTAATACACAACTGACTCAATGTACTATAATTAGTTAAATATTATATTTTATAAAACCAAACTTAATTGGACCAGAGAGTCACAGACACTATTCAAGGCCTGGGTCTTTTCCACTGGGCTACTACTCCACCAGTCTCACCAGCGGTATATCCTCCTGAAAGGAGGGTGTGAGAGGAAGAGATAGTGGGGCTAGACCAGGAGTAGTCAGCTAAATCAGCATCTGTGACCTAATCCTCAACCCAGAGGCAGGACCACCTTAACCTGCTGACAAGGCCCCATGGCTAAGAAGCTTTGTAGGTACCCCCACCACCTCAAAAACCTCCCTATGTTGTTACAATAAGATCATATGTTAGAATTGTTAATGTTTTGAATATAGATCTTTGGATTTGCTAATTTTGTGTTGTCACTTTAAGGAAGACAGGAAGTTGGTAACAGATATTGTGATTAGGGTTGTCACGGTATGAAAATTTACCTTCACGGTTATTGTGACCAAAATTATCACAGTTTTTGGTATTATCTTGGTATTTTTTTAAAGGGTGTTGACAACTAAATAAATCCTCCATATCAGGAAAATATTGTCCTAAGCTTGTGTCCTTCCAGTGAGCTTTTCAGATTTGTGGAGATGTCATCAGGCAGTAATCATTGTTAAATTCATAATAATTCATTATCAGAATTGGCGACTGTAGATCAGTTGACCAACACTCTATTGTACTTCATGGGTCACCGTACTTGACAAAAACAACCTTGTTGCTATATTTACCTGTCGTAATTTACGCCAAGGTGGTATTATCTCTGTATTGCTCCCGCTCCCCACAGCATGGTCAACGACCAGTTATTTTCTGCTAAGCTGGAGTTCTGGTGTACTTCTTTTGACATGCTTCATTAAGCAAGCATCAACAGCGATCAACTCGTAGCGTCATTTTAATATGGGGGTGTCGGCGACTGAGTTTATTTGCTGGCAGTGGCGCTGCAGCTGTACTCGCTGCATTCTCCCTCTACCCAAAGTCCTCACATGATATTTCGGCTAAAACGCTAACGTTCCTTCCCTTGACTGTAGAGTTGTGGGTGATGGTCACGCAGATGTGTGTGATGAGACTTCACCTGTTGTTGCATTTCGCCGACACTTTTTTCCGGCACGTTCTGCAAACAACTGTCCCTCAACATTCTTCAAATATCCAAAATATGCCCATACTTCCGACTTTGTCTTCTTTGAGGGCTGATAGATGCCCTCAGCGCTGTTTTTTACTCTTTCCGCCGTCATTTTAGCTTTAGCTTTAAAAAGTTTCGGTTGTAAACACTACAAAGTGCGCATGCACGGAAGCTTCAGCAGATGGGATGGTGGCTGAATTGAGTCACCGCGCCTAAACCACGAACGCGGTTTATTCACCGAGATAATATAGTTTTTTAAAAACATGACGGTAATTATTATTGTCAACATATTTACCGGGGTTTACTGCTATACCGGTAACCGTGACAACCCTAATTGTGATACAGGAAGTAAAATGGCTAAATGCATGCTGCATGCTACACAAATAGATTCCTTTGTGAATCAAGTTAATCCAGTAACATCTGCATATATCGTATGCCTTTGGTAGCATTGTAGGTATGTATTGATTGTACGTAGCATCATTCACAATCTTATATCATTATTTTGGGAAAATGTGGCATTCTGTAAAAGTGAAGTTTATTCTGTAAATGTATCATTGACAACACATTCCTTTGACTAAGTTCATGCAAAAGCCATCATAAATAAATAAATTAGCATATATATGAGCAGTTATATGAGCAGTTTATTTATTACTTTTGCATGAACTTTGAACCGCCACCTTATTGCGATGGAGGAGTTTGAGTGCCCTAATTATCCTAGGAGCTGTGTTGTCAGGGGCACTTCTGCCCCTGGTAGTGTCACCCATGGTAAATTGGTCCTAGGTGAAGGGTGAGACAAATTGCGTTTCAAAAGACTCTTCATGAAGGTTTAATCATAGAGTCAGAGTACCCAGCCCCGGAGGGTTACCAGGGTCCTACCCTAGAACCAGGCCTGGGGTTGGGGCCCATAAGCGAGCAACTGGTGGCCGGGCTTTTACCCATGGGGCCCGGCTGGGTCCAGCTTGAACCGGATACAAGGGCTCGTCCACCTGTGGACCCACCACCTGAGGAACATGAAGGGTCCAGTGCATTGTGGATCGGGTGGCAGACCAAGGTGGGAGCTTAAGCAGTCCGAGCCCCAGACACAAAAACTGGCTATTGGAACATAGAACATTACCTCTCTGGCGGGGAAGGAGCTGGAGCTTGTGGAAGAGGTTGAGTGGTACCAGCTGGATATAGTCGGGCTTACCTCGACACATAGCTTTAGCTCTGGAATCCAAGTCCTTGATAAGGGTTGGACTCTTTAAGCTGGCGTTTCTCTGGGTGAGAGGCTGGGGTGGGTTTTTTATTAGCCCCAAGACTCTGCCAGTATGTTGGGGTTTTCTCTGGGAGACAAAAGGGTAGCTTCCCTGCGCCTTCGCAAGGTGGCCAGTGCCAGTTGTATTGGTAACCACCCGGACCCGCTGTAGAACACCAGAGGTTAGGGGAGCTGTCAAGCTGAAGGAGGAAGCCTACAGGGCATGGCTGGTCTGTGGGTCTCCTGAGGACAGGTACCAGAGGGCCAAGCGGGGTGCAGCAGTTTGAGGCAAAATCTTGGGTGTGGGAGGAGTTCAGTGAGACCATGAAGAAAGACTATCAATTGGCTCCAAAAATATTCTGGCAAACCATCTGGCGTGTCAGAGGAGGAAGGCAGCAACTTGCTTGTACTGTTTACAGTGGGGACGGGGAGCTGCTGACATCAACTGGAGCTATAGTCAGGCAGTGGAAGGAATACTTTGAGGACCTCCTTAATCCCACAGACACACATTCCTATGAGGAACCAGAGCTGGGAGACCTGGGCATGGACTGTCCAATCTCATGGGCAGAAGTCACTGAGGTAGTCAAACAATTACACAACACCGGAGCCCAGTGTTTTAAGTGGACAACAAAAAGTGGCGGTAGTCTCTTTAGTGGAGGTCAGAACTTAAAATGCAGAGATTCCTGAGTGTAAATAGTAAAGAGTTGTCCCTCTCTCTATGTTTTATATTGCAAATCGAAATGAGTGGAGCTCAGGTCAAATTTCCTATATAGTCGTATTGAGTCATGTCAACTATGTACATAAAATGATTTCAAATGAAAGTGTACAAATACAAAATACATTTTCTTTGCTTTATTAAAACAGGCAACTAACAAACCGGCAACTAAGAACAACATAACAAAATGTTTGTAATAGGAAAACCTGAGGACCTGGAAATCAGCCAAGAACACAGGAGTAAACGTTTATATATATATATATATATATATATATATATATATATATATAAAAGGTTTATTATTAAGGTTGAGGATATGGTGAGCTGAGGGACCAGCACTGCAGGAGGAACTGAGAGTGGGAACGCTGCTGCAGTGCGACATCAGAGAGGGGGCGGGACTTGGTCAGGGTTTCCTTGAGAACTCCTCTTCAGTCTGTGAGAAGTCTCCTCTTGAATGACAGACAATCCACAACAAACAGGTCCAACATCCACAATCCAGTAGCAAGGTAATGAGCAGGCAAAGGTCATAAACAGGCAGGCAGAGGCAGTGATACTTATCAGGAGGAGCGGGCAGAGATCAGTAGTCAGGGTTCAGAGCAGTGGTCGAGGTCCAGATGACAGATGAGCGAGAACATCTGTGAGGGGCAAGGCAGGCGTAATCCAAAGGCAGAAACTTGATCAGAGGCTTAGAAACAATGATAAATATGAACGCTGGATCTCCACTGGCACAAGGCTGTCGATAATCTGGCAGAGAAACAGAGACTGAGCAGCTCTTATGAGAAGGAGCGCACAGGTGAAGCAGAGTGACAATCAGGCATGGCTCAGGTGAACTGAACGAAGCTGATTAGAGCAGGGAGGGACAGGCAGAGAAAAACATGACAGGCATGGCAATATGGAACTGGATCATTACAATGTTACCTTTTCTTAAAATAGAAAAACAAAGTGCTGCTGAATGTATGTGTAATTAAATAAAATGTGCAAAATGTTAAAATATACATAAAATAAGTACAAAAACATTAAAGAGTTTAGTGTATCTTATAATGTAACTCATTGAACTCTCATCATTTGTTCAGGCTAAAACAACACAGCGGCAGCAGTTAGAATGACACATGCGCACTTGTCTCAGGAAGTCACTTGGTCTGTCTGTGCCTGTGTGTTGTGAAGGACAGATTGAGCATTCTGAAAATTCAAGAAGGGAGCTTGCAAAAGCAGAGCTCTCAAGTTAAAGGAAAAGTTCAGGGTGAGATTTCTGGGGATGAAAGAACAAAAGATTTTCTATGTTTTGGCCGCTGCTGCCTCTCTACCTCACTCTCTTTTCCCAATTGTTTTTTTTTTAATTATTTTTATATCCACCTTGCTACAAATAACATCTTGTAATCCCAGCACTTTGCACAAGCTCTCAAAGGGAGAAACGGCTTCACAGAGGGCGGGGCTTAGGCTGAGCTCTGAGCATGAACAGACTGTTAGGCGTAGAGTGCAGTGAGCTGATCACTCATAGCTAGGGCCACCTGCTGATGATAGGCCCCGGGGCTAAGAGGCTCTGTAGGTCCCCCATCACCTAAAACACTTCCTCCTACTACACTCTGCCTGATAAACAGTGTCAAACTTCTTCTTCAGCTCTCAAGGAGTGCAGACGCATATTTTTTCTCTCCTCCCTCCCCCAGATTCCTGCTGCTTGCTGCTGTTTTGTCTGACTCTCCGGAGCAACTTTCTGCATCTTCTCTGGATTAAATTATGGATTTAGTGAGCTGGTTGATCAACTCAATTGACAAGATTGTTTCCACTTTTCGAACGGCGAAGGGAGAGCCGACGTGCCCCGATTCAACGTGCCTGGTTGGGTACATGATGGTTTCCTGGAGTTGGAAGATCATGTGCCTCTGGCTGCTTGCTATCGAGGACTCAGAAGATGTCTACATGATTCGGATTATGGTCACTAGATTTCTACTGATTGGAGCTTGTGGATTCCTGGAGGTCCGCAAACGTTTGGAGGATACGGGTTCAATTGGGAAACTACCCGCTCTCACTGAGTGTGTCGGGCCAGGGGACTCAGACTCTGCGCTGCAAGATCTAATCGTAAGACTGTGGATCTTAGTGGACTTGTGCGCAATTTGGGAATCAGCTGGGAGAGAATGACTTGGCTAGAATGGAGGGACACTAATTATGCCCTGATTTGGCTCTTTGGCTGTGACGACTGGCACGGAAAGAAAGGCTGAGGAAATTTATCTCTGCCTGTTCCCAAAACATTCTGTTATCTGAATCTGGCCTCCCCAAGTTCAGCCTTGAGCTGAAGATTTTTCAAACTCCCCCGGATTGGATACAGTTCGCTGCTTCGCCCTCCTGTCTCTGTCTTCAGGAGACTGTGGCTTTCGTTTGGAGCTCATACAACATCAATAAGGAACATTTCACCACTGAGCTGAAGGAAAGGCCATGGCCTCTCTTATTTTCAGACACAACATATACTGATATGCCTCACAACCTTATCCACCTCAATGTGCTCCTTGGTCCCTGATGCTCCTTCCCCTCCCAGATCACAGAGGCTGACGGCTGTGCATACTGCAGCAGCCTCGCACTGTAGCCTAGAAGCTCCTACCCTCCCACCAACATCGTGTTTGATTATGTTAAAGAGCATATTTTAAGTTAGACACTCCCTTAAACAAATGTTTAGAGAAATATAATAGAAACTTTTTCTGAATAAAAATTTACACAAATTCAGCTTATTTAGGCTCTTGGATTCGTTTTTGTGAGAATTGTCAATTTTTTCACCAAACCGGAAGTGACGACAGTGCCGGGAGACCGTTCGTTCTCTATATAGAAAACTGATCCACTATTCACTACTTGTGACGAGCAAAACAAACCCCCAGAGTGCCGTTATTTTATTACTTTATTACTATAGTGAGAAGTTATTTTATTAAGATAAAAAAAAAGAAGATAAAAACAATCAGTCCTGTAAGGCTGTACCCTGTCGGTCCAGCTGTAGACCGTGACCCACCTCCTCACTTGGGTCTGGGTAAAATACCAGCGTTTAGCACCAGGTTTTTGATCATCAGAGCTCCAAACATTGAGCTGCGTTCAGGTGGATTGTTAAGAAATGAAAGAGTTTATAAAAAGTTTCACAGGATGCAGCTAAACGGTTCGAGGCTGACCGAAACAGTGTCGGGTCAGGCTGGAAACCCCGCTGGGAATCCCCTCTTGGGAGCCGCTGGGAACGGGAAGCCCCTCTGGAGAGCATCGCGGCATGGATTTACTGTACCCCGCCAGCCAGGTGAGGGTCAGACACCTGAAGGAAATGCTCTCATGAAATCGCTGATCGGTACCGGATTACGACCCACCACGAACCGTACCAAACCTGGCATGGAAACGAGACTCAAGTCTCCCCGTTAGTTCCTGTTAGCTGCTGTGTGCTAACAGCGGTTCCGGTGAATGGATCGAAGTAACGGCGCCTGTTTAGAGTCACACTGAATGTTTTTCGTCGGTATGTGGGACTCCATCACATCCAGTCCTGGACTAGACCAGGACCACCGGGGTTTTTCGTCTCCAAACAGAAGTCACCGTACCGGTAAGGAAGCCGTCCCGTTGTTGACTCAGTGTCCTGACAGACTGGCGATTGGCATTCATAAACATAATAAATATAATTTAGCATTTTTTATTAAAATGAATTCACAACGACTCGATTAAAGAGCGCTCTAACCTAAAACTAACAACTCATCGCCGACAGCGAGCAGGCAGCTGGCAGACTAGAGCGGTGCCAGTCTGAGATGTTAAAGTAGTTTAGCTTTAAAAAATCTAACACAATAATTAAAACAAGCATCTGTTACACAAACTCCACACAACAAAGGGCTCAAATGATCATATTTATGGGATTATTGATCGTACAGAGTGTTAAATTATCCTACAAATACTTTATCTACATCTGACAACACTGTAAGCAGCGCCACCTAGCTAGGAGCTCCCTTAGCTGACGTCACAGGTCCACATATGAAAAAAAAAAGCGTTTTTAGAAGCTTTGCAAAAAGGGGCACTTTTGACTAGAAAAATGGTTTAAAAAATGTATTGTAAAACAAAATACCCTCAATAAACATTTCAAATAGTATTTTTGGACAGAGTTTTATCAGAATTTAAAAAAAAAAGAACTTAATATATGCTCTTTAAAGCTTTATGTTTTGTCTGTGCTTGAGGTGTTTTTTGTCTGCTCTGTATCTCTGCGCTCCACTGACCATGGAGATATGGACCATGCTTTTTTCTCCATCATCCTCACCTCCATACCTCCTGTTATCTACTTTATCTGCTTAAAGGAGGTGCCACACAGGGTGGCTGTGTGCCCACAAGTACAATATTACCTATCTGTTATGTATGCGTGTCTAATCCTGTAATATTGTACTGAAACTGACTTTCCCCTCTGAGGGATCAATAAAGGTCATCTCAATACATATATCGTATATACACACACACGCATACATGTATCGATATCTAACTATCTGTATAGAAATTCATCCATTTGTATAGATATCTATCCAGCCATTTGTCTATCTATTCATCCATTTTTCTATCAATCATCCCTTTATCTATCAATCATACATCTGTATAGAAATGTATCTCTTTATCTATATATCTAGAAATGTATTTATCTAAAAATCTATCCATCTATCCATCCATCCATCTGGAAATCTATCCATCCATCCATCCGTATATTCATCCATCCATCCATCCGTATATTCATCCATCCATCCATCCGTATATTCATCCATCCATCCGTATATTCATCCATCCATCCATATATCCATCCACCTGTATAGAAGTTCATCTTATCTATAATAATTACACATATATTCTCAGTGCACAAGCTCCATATTAATTAGTTTGGGGTTGAAATAGCTTATAAGAAAAATTGTTCTTTTTTAAATAAAAATTCTTCCAAAAGTGAACATAGTCTTGATTTGCCTCTGGTCCAACTTTCTGTCCTGAAAGAATAAACCTGTTTACTGGTGTTCACCCAGTGCCACTACCTGCTTTGCTGTCTTCTGTCTCGTCTGCTCTCCTTCTCCGGTCTGTTGGGAGTTTCCTGCTCCATGGAGCGCGACTTCTTCTCTAATCTGCGAGAAAGCGAACTCTGTTCAACTTCTGTTTTATCCAATTTAAAAAATTACATCAACTTTGGTCTGTTAGACTGACTCTATATCATGAAAACTTCTTCTCAGTAAGTGTTTTAGTTTTCTGAGCGTAGCTCTCGATTTTCTTTCCCGGCATTTTTCAAGTTTTCTTAATAGCTAAACACGTCCCAAAATCATCAACACATAATCTGATTGGTCAGTTTAAGGTACAATGGGCCTTAGAGCCCATGTGGGTCATGTCATTTGGACCAATCAGCAGCAGCAGATGAGCAGGTAAGATGATTGAGAGAAAACCGGACAAATGATTAAACAATGGTTTTTTAAAATTTTTGTTTTAAACCAAACTGATTGGTTATTTTCAGTGTGAGGAAGCTCGTGTGTGTATGTAAAGACAGGACGATGCGTGTGTCTCAAGGCTTGAGAGCTAGGATTTAAACAGACGCACTGAGCATTCCAGGACTTATGAGAACGTTCTCAGCGCTCGGAGAAGTGGTGGAACTCTAAAGAGCTATTTTTAGAAGTGGCGATACTGAGTACCGCCGCATAACGGCCCACACTGCCAGAGCCCCCGGGGTGGATGAGATCCAACCTGGGTATCTCAAGGCTATGGGTGTTGTAGGACTGCTTTGGTTGACATGTCTCTGCAACATTACATGGTCATCAGGGGCAGTGTCTTTAGAGTGGCAGACCAGCATGGTGGTCCCCATTTTTAAGATAGGGGACCAGAGGTAGTGTTCCAACTATACAGGATCACATTCCTCAGCCTCCCTGGAAGGTCTTCTCTAGGGTACTGGAGAGCAGGGTCTGGTCAATAGTTGAATCTCAGATAGAGTAGGAGCAATGTGGTTTTCGTCCTGGTTGTGGAACAGTGGACCAGCTCTTTACCCTCGCCAGGGTGATGGAGGGGTCATGGGAGTTTGTCCAACCAATCCACATGTGTTTTGTGGATTTGGAGAAGGCTTATGATCGAATAAATAATAAGCATGACAGAATAAAAAAGTTAAATTTCTGCCCCTCATGTCCAGACACGAACAAGTTATAACCATCTAATGACTTATATGCCTTTGTAACCAGGTTAAATTACCGTATTTTCCAGACTATACATTGCTCTGGAGTATTTCGCACCGGCCCAAAAATGCATAATAAAGAAGAAAAAAACATATATAAGTCACACTGGACTATAAGTTGCATTTTTGGAGGAAATTTTATTTTATAAAATCCAAGACTAAGAACGGGTATTTCATATTATTAGCTGTTTTCATAAAACAATGCTGGCAATTTGCCGTGAAGCCGAGCCGGTATCTGGGAGCCGTGCCGGTAAAGTTGCGCAATCATGTGCTTTTCACAAAAGATTACTCACTGGCGGTATAAAAGGGTTACGGGGGCGGTCTTCACGCTGTTAACATGCCGGGTTACAGAGACGTGAGACGGAAGTAAACAGACAGGCTGCTTCTGCTCATAACGCCAGAAGCACCCAGATCTCCGCTGAGTTACAAATGCGTAACAGCTGTCCGGTGTTTACCTGATTTTTAAATACTTTTCCAGTCAGGGGTCAGCTCTCCTTTGCTACGTTATTAGCAACACCTCCCTCTGTTGTGATCTTCATTCACATGTCTGGTGCTGCGGTAATATTACTACCAAGCATGGCAGCTGATTGGTACACAGGCCTACAGCGCCATCTAGTGGTTTTAAAGAGGCGTGAAAGTGAATAAAACGTGAAATTCTATACTTTGGTGTATAAGTCGCAGGATCTGCCAAACTATGAAAAAAAGTGCGACTTATAGTCCGGAAAATACGATAGTTTCTTTTGATATAATTACACAAAATATGTTCTGTAATCGGAACTTATCGGCAGCCATAATGTCATTCATTTTGTGTTTCCTGAACTTGTCAGGTATGTCAAAAAATAAAAATGATTTATTTATTCATAAACTGTCCCTCCTGAGATCAGCCCATTTGTTCATGTGTTGTGGGAGAGGACGGAGAGTCTGCAGCAGCTAATGTTGATTTTGTGTATCGGTTCACAGAGCTAATCAGAATAAACGGAGAATCTGTTAATCTACAAAAACTAACAGTGTCATGGTAATCCTTCAACATTGACCCACACAACGGAGAATAGATCCGGTTACTCCTTCGTTGTTTCAGCTTAGTGAATTTACACTGGGCTTAAGTCCAGACGGCCAGTTCTGAGAACTCCACAGCTGGCTAGCTCCACAGCTCATTAGCTAATTCAAACAAAGTCTAGATCTACTCATCACCTACAATGCTCTCAATAACGTTGCCCCTCCTTACCTCTCTGCTCTCCTGAGTCACCATCACCCTTCCCGTTGTTTATGACAAACCACCTGATGCACAATATAAGTTTATAAAACAGTATGACACACTTACAACCACAGACATACACTTAAGGGATGGCGATTCAGTCTCAGTTAATTGGCTTGAGTTTACTAGTGTTTTCTTTGTATCTGATGTCAGTTGTCTCTGGTGTTTATTTACAGGGTCTGAAAAAAGGGATTGAGCCTATGGAGGATCTAACTGGTGCTGGTATCAGCACTGAGGCTTCATCAATGAAATGTACTTTACAGGGCTCTCCTCGCTTACCTGCATTCTCAAAAGGTGGTGACTTTGTTATTGGCGGTGCTTTTTTTATTCACTACACAATGCAGCCTGTGATTTATGACTACAACACCAAGCCTGACTCTGTGGTCTGCTCAGGACGGTTAGTAGGATATCAAATTAAATTAAAACATCGTTAGATGTATATGAATGAAAAATGTGATTTACTGCAAAGTTTACTAAAATGTTATTAGGTTTAAAAAAAACATGTATAATTTTAAAACACATTTGACAAAATGTTCTCATGTTACACACTTGCATCCCTTTCATAAACTGAAATTTAATTTTAAAACATACTCATTATTAGAAGAAACCTACACTGCAAAAACTGATTTCTAAGAAAGTAAAATAGCCTTGTTTTTAGACATTTTGTCTTATTTTTGTCTAAAAAGAAAATATATTCTTACAGCCCTATTTGAAATAGGCCAAATCTTCTTAAATATAGTCAAATTTTCTAGATTTGAGCAAAGAAATCTGCCAATGGGGTAAGCGAAATTTGCTTGGCTAGATTCCTTAAAACTAGCAAATTGTTCTAAATGCAGAAAATTTTGCAATTTTTTAAGGAATCTAGAAAAATAAATAAATAAATATATATAATTTCATGACACCTTTTATTATTATTGTATTTACCAACTGAATTTCAGCATCAACTATAGTATCTATTGCATTTAGTCTTCATTAATGACTTCATTTGTATTTTTTAAAGCTTTCTTAATTTAATAAGCTTATCTTATGATGTAGAAATTAAATATCAACTCTCCTGATTCTGTGCAGCTTTAATGGTCGTGACCTGCGCTTTTCTCGTGCAATGATCTTTGCTATTGAGGAGATAAACAACAGCACAGAGCTGCTGCCGGGGATCAAACTCGGATATCAGATCTATGATAATTGTGCCTCGGTGCTTGTGGCCTCTCATGTGGCCTTTGAGCTGTTAAACCGTCAGGACCCTGTGTTTTACAAAGACAACAATTGTTCCCAATCTGGTATGGTGATGGCTGTGGTTGGAGCCTCTGAATCCACACCATCCATCAGCATGTCTCGTATTATTGGGTCCTTCAACATCCCTTTGGTAAGTCTGAATGTACTTTAAAGTATACAAACAAATAAATTAATTAAAAAAAACAATATTGAGGTTCTATATGCCTTATTAGAAAACTGCATTTTCTCTCTTTAGGTCAGCTACTTTGCCACATGTGCCTGTCTGTCAGATAAGCAGCAGTTCCCAAAGTTTTTCAGAACTATTCCCAGTGACCAGTTCCAAGCTGATGCTCTGGCCAAGCTGGTGAAACACTTTGGCTGGACTTGGATAGGAGCTGTCCGCTCAGACTCAGATTATGGAAATTATGGCATGGCAGCTTTTCTTGATGCAGCACAGAGAGAGGGGATCTGTGTGGAGTACTCTGAGTCCTTCTATCGGACTGATGCACCCAGCAAGATCCAGAGAGTAGCTGATGTTATCCGCAGGTTTCTGCATCAATCATTTTATTTTATTAGAAATGTATGCATGTTTTTCTTAAAACAAATGTACCTAAACTTTCCATTCAGATTTGTGTTAAGTTCACAATTTTTGAAGTTGGATTCTGTGGGAATGTTATGAATAACTTCAGTTTGTTGAAACAAAAATCTATCTTGATTGAACTTTAAGCTGATTATTATTAAATGTCCTGTATTTATATACACTTTCTAGAGTGTTCTTCGCTCCCCAAAGTGCTGTACAACACAACAGTCAGTCACACTCACTCACACACTGGTGGTGATAAGCTACTTTGTAGTCTCAGGTGCCCTGGAGCCCACTGACAGAAGTGGGGATACCCTCCAAGTCCCTCTGACCACCACCAGTAGGCAAGGTGGGTGAAGTAAATTGCCCAAGGACACAATGACAATGTAAGTGAGCTGAAGCTGGGATTGAACCGGCGACCCTCCGCTTACCAGACCGGCCGTTTTACCTACTGAGCTACATACCTCCCCTACATGAGGATTAGTTAAAAAAAATTATTTCTGTTATTTTAATTATTTGTGCAATATCATTTGTGCAAATTAAATATTTTAATATGTCGTGTCCTTGAGCAAGATTCCTCACCCACATTGCCTGTTGGTGGTGGTAGGAGGGTCCGGTGGTACCCGTGCATGGTCGCCTTGCATCTATGGCCACATTGTAGCTTGTTTCTATCAAGATGTTCATGGCTGCAATATAAAGTGCTTTGTAGTCCATTACTTTATGCCCTGTGACTGCATGAGAGTGGCAAAAACTCCCCATGACTATCAATGCAGGATAAAGTGGTTCGGAAGATGGATGGAAATGTCATATAGGAGATCCATTCATTAAAAAAACTACAATTACGCATGGCTTTTTTCATTTACTTACTAATTTTTCTAATACTAAAAGTTTTAATAATTTAAAATACATACAGATGTTTCATGTAATCATTATATTTTGTCAGATTTTCTCAGTACCTATATATAATAATGCATGTAGATTAGGATACAAACTTGCATAGGTACAAGGCTGCTTCATGGATCTAAATGCATTTTGCATTTCTGTAAAACCATATGAGTAAATTAATATTCAGCTCCCCAAACTGAACGATTAATTAATAATATTGTATTTAAGTTCTCAATTTTTTTTTTATTCTTTCATTTTTGTAAACTAAAGCTAAACTAAAGCTCAATTACCTAGTGCTTTAAGATCTGTATGATTGTCTTCATTGCTCACATAGTAACATGTGTTTAAGGTGTAGGACAGTCAACAGATTTATTATTTCTGCAGGTCAACAGCAATGGTGGTTGTGGCATTTACAGCTGCTGGAGATACGCCTGTCCTGTTAGAGGAGCTGGCTCGGGATCCTCCACCACCTCGTCAGTGGATCGGAACTGAGGGCTGGATAACTGAATCACAGTTGATGAGCTACAGTTTCTGTGCTGGAGCCATTGGAGTTGCAATTCAAAAATCTGTCATTCCAGGTTTGAGAAACTTCCTACTGGATCTTTCTCTCAAAGAAGTGGCTGCATCCTCAGTGCTCACTGAGTTCTGGGAAGATACGTTCAACTGCACACATACAAAAAGTGAGAAAAACTAGAAAACAGATTTTATTTGTACGGTGTAACTTGACAACTTTAAATACCTGCAGTTTTGGAACAAAACATTTCATGTTTTTTATTTAAAAAAACAATGGGCTTTTAGGTGCTGAACCAGACAAGAGAATGTGTGATGGAACTGAAGATTTAAGAAAGTTAAAAAATCCGTACACGGATACATCTCAGCTAAGAGTTACTAACATGGTGTATAAAGCTGTTTATGCAATAGCTCATGCCATTCACAATGCAGTGTGTCAGGAAACTAATTTCACTACTCAGTGTAACAATCACAACCGACTAGAACCCAATCGGGTCAGTACAAATAAATAAATTACATTTTAGAATTATATAAATGAAGTTGTGAAACTGAAATGAAAGTTTACTACACAATCAATTACTTTTCTATCTCACAGGTTTTTACTGAACTGAAGAAAGTCAACTTTTCCCGTAATGGTTATCCTGTGTCATTTGATGCTAACGGGGATCCTGTAGGTTTTTATGAGCTGGTCAACTGGCAGAAGAGAGACAGTGGAATTACTGATTTGGTAACAGTGGGGTACTATGATGCATCACTGCCTAAAGGCCAGGAGTTTCATATCAACAGGAACATAACCTGGGTGGAAGGCAGCACACAAGTAAAAAGCCTAATCATTACAGTTTGGCCGATGCAGACTTTGTGAAATCACTTTCACAGAAATTTTGCAAGCAAACAAACAAACAAAACAATGGTATTGTAATGTTTTATGTGTTTCTGTCTCAGGTTCCAGTATCAGTGTGCTCTGAGAGTTGTCGTCCAGGAACTCGTAAAGTGTTGCAGAAAGGAAAACCCATCTGCTGCTATGATTGTATACCATGTCCTGAAGGAGAGATTAGTAACACAACAGGTAAATAAAAAAATTCCATTTATATTTACATCATTCAAAATCTGATTGCTCAAAAATCCATTTGATCTTTTTTAGATTCTCCTAATTGTTTCCTATGTCCCAGTGAGTTCTGGCCTAATGCTCAGAGAGATGCTTGTTTCCCCAAACCTGTGGAGTTTCTTTCCTTTGATGAAGTCCTGTCAATCATCCTGGCTGCATTCTCTGTTAGTGGGGCCTGTCTGGCCATCATAACAGCAGCTATTTTCTTTCATCACAGAACAACTCCAATAGTCAGAGCCAACAACTCTGAGCTGAGCTTCCTGCTGCTCTTCTCTCTGACTCTGTGTTTCTTATGTTCATTAACTTTCATTGGAGCTCCCTCTGATTGGTCCTGCATGCTGCGACACACAGCGTTTGGCATCACCTTTGTTCTCTGTATCTCCTGTGTTCTTGGTAAAACTGTAGTGGTTTTAATGGCCTTTAAAGCTACACTTCCAGGTAGTAATGTCATGAAATGGTTTGGGCCTCCACAACAGAGAATGACTGTAGTGTTTCTGACATTAATTCAAGTTCTAATCTGTACTGTGTGGTTGTTACTCAGTCCTCCCTTCCCAATGAAAAATCTCAGCACATACAAGGAGAAGATCATCCTGGAATGTGCATTAGGTTCTGCTGTTGGCTTCTGGGCTGTGCTGGGCTACATTGGCCTGCTGGCTGTTTTTTGCTTTGTGTTAGCTGTTCTAGCTCGGAAACTACCTGATAATTTTAATGAAGCCAAGATGATCACCTTCAGCATGCTGATATTCTGTGCAGTGTGGATCACCTTCATCCCAGCATATGTCAGCTCTCCTGGGAAATATACTGTAGCTGTGGAGATATTTGCTATTCTGGCCTCCAGTTTTGGACTGATTCTGTGTATATTTGCTCCAAAGTGTTTCATCATTTTATTTCAGCCAGAGAAGAACTCCAAAAAATCAATAATGAACAAATAATAACTGAATGCCATAAATATTTTTTAAAATGTTATCAGCAGTTCACCATTTTCTCATCTTTTTCCTAATTATTTGTAATAATAGTTTAATTTGACTGAAGTAAACTGAATAAATGAACATTTGTCATATTTAATGCATCCAACACTTGGTGGATATGAATCAATGATGACACAAGGGTTGAACAGTTGAACAGAATTTAAGAACACACCAAGCCAGGTCAATGAAACAAATAGCCCTCTTACTCATTGTGTAACACAGGATACAGGATGCCGCTAAGTACCCTGAGCCTTAGGGTAGGAAATCCACTCCCAGCAACAGCTACCCAGACGGTTAGCTCTCCCAGTAACCAAAAACACACAATAATGTAAAATGAATGAAAACCTAGTAACTAGAACATGTTTTCATCCAAACATCAATGAGGCAGGGGTGCAGCAGATGGACTACTAGACCACTGTTTGGTAAGCCCACAGGATCGCAGGCAGGTACCATTGATCCCAGTCCCAGTGTCGTGAGCCCATCAGGATAATGAGCTGGGTAGTCAGTGTCCAGTTGAAACTAGGGATGTCCCGATCTGATCACGGGATCGGAAATCGGGCCTGATCTTGTGATTTTGGACTTGATAGGAATCAGATGTCCCCTCCTGATCCAGACTTGCTACCATATTACAGGGTTTCTTCAACATGTGAACCACCACGGCAAAAACCCACCACACCTTCAGAAAGAACTTTTTTTAAAGCATATTAGGTATAGGCTATGGTCTATATTTGCGCACCTATACCATAATCAGAGTTTGAAATGAATTCAGTTTCTGGTCCAGGAGGAGGGGGGCCAGGAGACGTGCAAGTTTACGAAGGAGCTTCTGGGTTCGCTGCTTACTCAGCACCCGGTCGGAACTCACACTCCCCCTGAACGGATCACATCAATGGGAGTGTTTGGTCCTGGGGAAGGTGGTGAGGCCGGCACGGAGCGAGTCTTCCATGCGCCATACACGGCAACTTCTTACTTCATTCCCCTTACACCGCGTTGCCTTCCAGCTCAGCTCTAGGAGGAGATTCTGCTGCGTCCTGCAGGTACGCAGCACAACCCCCCCTCCATGTCAGGAAATACATTTGTTAGGATAAGCAAAGCACTTTCTGAGGAGGAGATTTGTGATTAAGTGTTGCTCCAAAAAGCACCAACACTAACAGACTTCTTTACATTGTTTAATTAAGACGGTGGACAAAGCAGTTGATACACTGGAGGCAGAGGACAAAGCAGGAAGCTCGGAGCAGCTGGCAGAGCAGGTTTATGACTCTTAAGAAATCATCTGGGTCATTGTCAGTAAACAAGGTTGTTCTTTCTGGGCAAAAAATGGACCAGAGTGTCAAAATAATGTTGACATTTCTGCAGCTGAAGAGCTGAAGAAGAAAACAGATATTTCTCAAAACGTTACTTCAACCACAAACTAATTCATGGGGATTTTGTGCTCAGAAAATATATGTTTAAATATTTAAATATATAGATATTATAGATTTCTATGCAGATGGATTTATATACAGATGGATGGATGTTCCATAAACACACACACACACACACACTACTACAAACATGCACACACTACTACTACAAGCACACACTACTACAGACATGCATAGACAATTCTACAAAAATGCACACACTACTACAAACTTGTACATATACTACTACAAGGATGTGTAACCAAGTTAGAAAAACGTAACTAAAGATAGAAATAAATGATTAAACATTAATAAAACTGATAAAACCAGCTGGAAATAAAGAATTCCATCTTAATAAAGTAAAGACATGAAAGGAAAAACAACATAACAGAAAAGAAAGGGAAAACTGATTAGTTTAGGAGTTTTTGCTGAAACATGGATTTACTACATTTCCCATAATTCATCAGGAGAAATTGACCAATCAGAGACTTCACATGATTCCTTAGAAGAAATCCGACCAAACACGGAGTTCTAATAACCCCACGTGATTGGAACCTCGTCACTTCCACCATTTTGTTTTGCCATAGAGATGCACAAGAAATCTCCCAGATTCTGAACTTACAATCTCTAACCATCCGTGGGGTAAAACACTGAAATATCTAACCTTAGCAACATTAAATGATTGGTTAAAGTATCCGATATCTGATGGTGGTCATATCGTCATGTTTGTGTTTTTGTAGAGTCTGTATTGATGCGTGATGCATTCCAGGCCAAACATGGCTATGTGAAAGAAACCAAAGTCAAATGTTTCAACGGTGAGTAAGCTCAATAATCTTAGTCTCCACGTTGGAAACAACTGTCGAGTCACTAAAGAACTGAATACTTGAATGTTAAAACTTAGTAGAGCTGAAAAAGGGAGAAATTATTATCAACACTGCTTCCATTACCCTGAAATTGTGCTAATGTTGCTCATTTGAAGTTAGCTATCCTATTATCTTGAATGTTGCTGTTTTTTGTAACATTTTGTGTTTCCTTTGTGATGTTGTTTGCACAAACTGTGAGAAACAGATTAAGTAGTGTTTTGTATGCATTGTTTAAGTGATTTGAAGTCAATTTTTAGTGCTCTTTTGCTCTATAACTGATGCAGACAGATGATAGCACATTAATGCTCAATAACTTTAAATTACTATGTATTCTGCTTAATGTTATTGTATAAAATGTCATGAATGTTAAATGTTGTTGTGATAAGTCATTATTGAATTTATTAGTGATAAGTTGAAGTGCCTTATTACTCAAATGCACTGGAATAGCTGTTTAAGATTGCATTTATAGTTTCATACTATAAATAGAGAATATATATTTGTTGTACAACTTAAATAAAACTTGAATAGAATAATATGGTTTGAACCAGATCATATGAAAGTGAATATTTGAACCAGTTGATATGAAGATGAGAATTATGTTGATTGGTGATGATATGAAACTATACGATTGTACTGAATGTGGATTTTACTGACTGGTCATTAGGTCAGGTTTTCATTTCCAGGATGCAGAACTGAGCGTTGACAAGACTGAGAGACTGAGCAGGGCTCTAGACTGCGACCAATTTGGTCACAAATGCAATCTTTTTTCTCAATGGTGCGACATAAAAAATTTTTTGTCGCACCGGGGGGACTAGTTATTTAAGTAAAAAAAAAAGTCTCACTGAAAATACCGTAGTTTCCCATTTGTTCAACAACAGACCCATGTCGTGGTCTAAACCAATCAGAGACGAAGAAGGGCGGTCCCTCTGATTAGCTGTTGTTCCTTCAGGTGTGAATGTTTGTGAGCTGCAGCCAGAGATGAACAGGCTAGGCTAATCAGTTAATCAGAGTGGATGTTGCGCGGATGAGAAGAAGGAATGAAGCGAACAATTGACAGCTTTTTCACAAAGTTAGTACCTGAGCCGTCCGAAAATCAATCCCAATGCTCTGACATGGAGCTATTAACCTCCAAAGTTATGTTAAGCCTTGGTCTGGAGACGGCATTAGATAATGAGTCACATGCGAGTGACTCCGAGACAGAGCCCGGCACTGATGTTAAAAGGGGTAAAGTGTACAATTTCCGACGACAGTTTCCCTGGTTAATATAAAACCGATAATATAATGCACTGCATTACTGTAAAGAGTGCGGAAAGACCATGGCTGGCAACAGTGCTTTTGTGACTGGTTCGAATGCATTTCGAATTGAAACACTAAAAAAGCACAACGCATCCATTAGACACATTACATGCCGCGATAAATGCACAACCCATGTCGCCTTTACCAGCTGCCTTTCAGCGGCAAGCAGCAGCAAACAGATCATCAGAGGAGGACGAGATGATAATCAAGTTTAACGTGGCCTACAATATTGCAAAAGAAGAACTTCCTTTCACTAAGTTAAAGTCAGAAATAATTCTCCATAAGAAAAATGGCTTGAACGTAAACCCGACGTACAGCAATGATGTCGCGTGTGCCCAATTTATAGGAGTCTTTGCAGACACAATGAAAAAAAAGACGTCTGAAGAAATTGCGCACAGTGCATATATGGCATTCCTGATCGACGGAGACACGGATATCTCCACAAAGGAATGTGTCATTGTGTACGGTCGCATAATGCAGAGAGGAAGACCAGTGAATAAACTGATTGGACACATTGAGGTCGAGCATGCCCACACTCAATGTAAGCCCCTCATATGCCATGTAATCTGTCAATATAGTCATTATATTAACCATATTTAACATTCTTATTGAAAATATTATATATATATTAGTGCTGGGCCGATATCGGCGTTAACGGCTGCGTTAACGCAAGACTCTTTATTGCGCGACAAAAAAAATATCGGCGTTAATCTAAAGTTGGGTTCAGTAGATCTATACCTGGCGCGGATCTATACCTGGCGCGGATGAATACCTGGCGCGGATGTATGCCTGGCGCAGATGGGGTACCTGGGGGCGAGAACGACTCGACATCATCCGTAGGTAAGGTGCTGACATGGATAGAGCTTTGAAGCCGGTGTCGGGTTTGCTTCAGGGAAAATTTAATTTTAAAAAGCTTCCCAATGGAAAACTCGACAAGAGTAAAGTTGTTTGCACCTTCTGCAATGCCGAATTAGTTTATTGTAGGAGTTCTTCAAGTTTCAGGTACCACCTAAATGCAAAGCATCCCTTAGCTAGTGTGGAAAACTCCGGGCCAAGCACTGATGTGGCGCAGGGGAAGAGTCGTGTTCGTCAAACTACCATGGTCGAGTGCAACCGAGGCAAGACCGTCAGCAGTGCTCTATCAGCCAAGCTAACTAATCTCCTCGCTCAGTGGATTGCTACCAGCTGCCGGCCCATCAGCGTGGTCGAAGATGATGGGCTCGAGCTTCTCCTCCAGGCGGCCACAGGTGACGCATCTTACAAACTACCTGCGAGGCGAACTATCATGAGGAAAATACATGACCAGCACGCCGCAGAGAAAGCCGCAAAAGATGAGAAGTTGGCAGCAGAGACGTGTGTAGCACTGACTGGGGACCATTGGACATCTATCAATAACGATAACTACCTCGGCGTTACTGCACACCTCATCGATTCCAGCTGGGAACTTCACTCCTTCACCTTAGGTAAGCTACATTATGTAATTTAAAATTTTATAATGAAGCAATATCACGAGAGGGAGTGCTGTTGTGCCCAATATCAGCACTTGTGTGAATTGGTCGCGATCAGAGCCTTCAAAAGTACTCACATTCAGTACTCAAGTAGAAGTATAGATAGGCTAAAATGACTTTTGTAGAGGTAGGAGTATCAACTGAAGCATTTTACTCAAGTATAAAAATACCAGTTGCAAAACTACTTAAAGTATAAAAGTAGAAGTACTGTAAGAGAAGCCATTAATGGTATAAGTTTAGGACACACCACAGGGCCTACAGTGCACTTTATACTTTAGCCCTTGTTAATTGAATTATTTTACTCAGTTGGATTTTTTTTATTCACAGGAAAACGTTTTTATTTTGTACCACCTCAGCAGTTTTTAAATGCCAACAATCTTGGTTTGAAATTACTATCTTGTAGTAACCCCTCCTGTCTTTGTTTTGCAAATATACCAGTTCCTTTTGAACACTCTCACAAAT
>SSNR01000398.1:437468-451265 GCA_006937965.1 Callopanchax toddi
TAGGGTGTCAGAATGGTAGGTCTCATCCAATCACAATCAGGCCTTTGTTTTTGAACGATGAGAACCTGGAATAAAAACAAGCCGAGATAAAATAGGGGTAATGAGGCTATTCTGAATAAGTAGTGAGTAGAAAGTACCGATATTTGTGTGAAAAGATAATGAGTAGACGTAAAAAGTCGTCTGAAAAAAATTACTCCAGTGAAGTATAAATAACCAAAATTGCAACTTAAGTAAGGTAATGAAGTATTTGTACTTTGTTATTTGAAGGCTCTGGTCGTGATGATATCAGGCACAACCTCAAGTGTGATATTGCTTTTATACAACAGTTCTACAAGCACATTTTATTATTTAACAATAAGTGACAAGAATTATGATTTTTTGTTTGTTTAAATCATTTATTTAGCTCAGCCAACACAAATGGTTCCAACTCAAAACCTGTACACAGGCAACACAAAATTAGAAACCCTGATATTGTCTGTAAAATGTCCCAGTGCTGTTGTACTCCAATATCAGTTTGAAAGTCTCTTATCCAATCAAATTACTTGGTCAAAACTGTTGTACAATGTAATTTAATTAGCCTAATTATTAATTAGCAGGACACCACAAATTACCACCACAACATTATATTTGCTTCTTGATGATTTGCTTTTTGTTTACTACTAGTAGTGAACTTATTCTGATCTTTCTTTGTCCATTAGGTGTGATGAAAACAGAGGAGCGTCATTTTGCAGAAGCGTGTGCCAGGCAGTTTCTCGACGTGGCTAATCAGTGGGGGATAGCTGACAAAATCAGCACTATTGGAACAGACAGCGCTCCTAATATGGTGGCAGCAGGGAGGATAATGCCATTCGAGCATTTGCCCTGCATTGCACATGCTATACAGAGAGCTATTGTGATGTCGCTTCGGGGAGGTGGTTTTGATGGTGTTCTGGCCAAGTGCCGTAAAGTGGTTGGGCATTTCAAACATAGTCCAGCAAACTCAGATGAGCTGAATGCCCAGCAAGCCTCCCTTGGACAAGAACAAGAGCAACTCGTGCAAGATGTTCCAACACGGTGGAATTCCACCCTTGAAATGATCAGGCGGGTGAGGCGCAACAGAGAGGCACTGCACACAACACTGTCTCAGCAGAAGCACAATCTGGCCCTCCCAACAAATGCTGAATATGAGAAGCTAGCAAAGCTGGAGGAACTGCTGGAGCCATGCAGGTATGGTCTGCAAAGATAGCGTGTTCATGAATTGGCATGCAAATTATTTTAAATATCACTTTTTATCTAAGAAACACCTGCCCTTTAATGTAATGTGATTTAGAACTTTAAAAATGTGTAATCTGAGTAAAGTGAATTAGTCATTAATTATTTATTTCTCTGTTTCTCTCTGTGTATGTGTGTGTTTTTGCGCGCGTGTGTGTGTGTGTAGGTACATCACTGAGCTGCTTGGTGGGGATAACTATGTATCCTGCTCTGTGGTTCTACCCGCCCTGTGCCACCTCCAGCATGCGATGAAGATCTCAGATGATGATCCTGCCTATAGTGTGCGATTCAAGACTGCATTCACCGAGGACCTCAGCAAGCGGAGGGAGAAATTAAACCTGGAATGGCTTAAGGTATGTCACACAGGAGATGACTGCATTGTTTGACCATTATAGACTGTTAATCAAGTAGATCGGTCAATGAATAGATAAATGAGTTATGAAGAAATATGGAGGTTGGATTTGGAAAGTGACATTTTATTACTTTTATTCATCAAAGGTGGCGACTGCCCTGGATCCACGATTTAAGGACCTCAAGTGCTTGCCCAGGGCAGAGAGGGAGCCGGTGTGGGCAAAGCCAAGTAAGTTGGTGAAGGGAAAAGAAGCCACTCTGGGGCCACATGAGGAGGAGAACCTTGAGCCACCAAAGAAGAAAACAGTCCTCCTGCTAATGGGATCAGACTCGGAATCAGATGAGGAGACACCAGTAGACAACACTGTTGAGAGGTACAAGGTAGAACCCAGTGCCAGCTTAGATCAGTGTCCACTGAAGTGGTGGTCGGAGCACACTGCTGTGCATGGTAAGATGGTCCACATTGCCCGTAAATATTTGGGCACGCCTGCCACAACTGTCCCATGCGAGAGACTTTTTTCTTTAGCAGGCTATATTGTGCAGAAGAGGAGATCTAGTTTGTCACCAGAAAATGTGAACAAGCTGGTCTGCTTGAGTGACTGGTGGAAGAAGCAGAAATAGAGCTTGGACTGATTGACACAGAGCTACTGACTGTAAACAGTTCATCATGACCTTTTATGTAGGTCTACAGTTTAGAATTTTTGTTTAACTGAATAAACAGTTATTAAACACAAGCACATCTTGTTTTGATCATTATTTATTTCCATCACCAGTTATCATAGTAGAACAACTTTCTCAGTTTGAGATGTATATTGGAAACAGGAGATGAGTCTAAACCTGGTCTAATGCGCCTCCTGGCTTGAGAAACCTTTTCTCAAAGACTTATTTTTAGTCAGTATTTAGGTAGCACACATACTATGAATGCTTTTCGCAGAATTCAAATGAGCCATTTTAATCTAGATTAATCTAGATTAATTTTGAAATTAATCTAGATTAATCTAGATTAAAAAAATTAATCTATGCCCACCTCTAATATATATATATATATATATATATATACATATATGTAAATGTAAAAATGCTTCACAAACTCTTGATCTAGAAAGTAAATTGTATTATATTTTGTGTTTGTTTAAATAGGAATCTATGCTGCCTCAAAGAAAGCATTTGCTGCTCTTGGAGACCGGTGCAGTAACTGGCTGGAGAAAATCACTGCTTTGGGTGCTGATGGTGCTGCTGTCAATTTGGGCAGCAAAGGCGGTGTCATAGTCCTTTTGCAGCAAGAGGCAGGTGACCACATTGTTCCTTTCCACTGTATGCCTCACAGCTAAGGAAGATAAGTTATTGCCGACACCGTAAAATCATTATGGGTTTTTTTCCTGTTACGAAGCAGATGCATCTACCATTAAAAATTGACTAACTTTTCAGATTGGAATTGGCAATGTTGTCAGTGCAGAGGGACAAACCAATGATGGGGCAATTGTACGACCTTCTACATTTACCGTATTTGCCCGCATATAAGACGAGGTTTTTTTCATTGAAAATAATTTGAAAAAGGGGGGGTCGTCTTATTATCACGCCCTAGTTTTTCTGGCGGAGGGCGCAGGCTTTTTGGTCAAAGCGGCAGGAAGCAGCTCAGACCGCGAGCGGTTCCAGAGGTCCGGGCCTGGCCTAGTTCAAAGTTACAGGTTTACTAGTACTGAGGATTAAAATGTCCAGAACATTTCCAGACCCAGCAGGTGCTTTCAGCAGCAGACTCTGTACAGGTGAGGATTCGCATCGCTCGCTCGATTCACACACGCATTCTCCCTCAGAACCTCACCCGTCTCACCATTCTTTATATGCACCCCACACACACACCTACACACACACACTCCCTCACACACACAGCGGGTTTGTGTGTGTCTGCACAATAATTGCGCAACAGCGGGTTTGTGTGTGTGTGTCTGCACAATAATTGCGCAACAGCGGGTTTGTGTGTGTGTCTGCACAATAATTGCGCAACAGCGGGTCTGTGTGTGTGTATCTGCACGATCATGGCGCAAAAGTGGGTTTGTGTGTGTGTGTCTGCACTATCATGGCGCAAAAGTGGGTTTGTGTGTGTGTGTCTGCACGATCATGGCGCAAAAGTGGGTTTGTGTGTGTGTCTGCACGATCATGGCGCAAAAGTGGGTTTGTGTGTCTGTTCGTTCATGGCGCAGCTGTGTGTGTGTCTGTGCATTTTGCCGCAGCAGCGTGTGTGTGTGTGTAAACAAGCTTCCCCTACATGGAAACTCCATCTCAGCACCACAACTGGATGTGAAGTTCATCAGTGTCTGATGATCGCGAAGCTGCACATTCTGATCATGAAAGCTCCTGTCAGCAAAGGTGTGTTGGGAAGAGAGATCAGTACAGTGGACTAATGGACTAGTTGTGTGCACCCCTGTTAATAAGCAAATATTAAAGCAGTCTGTCATTATTAATAGCATTAGTTAAATTATTTTCTCAAAATTTCAATACAAATTGTTTCTTTAAGAAGTGAATTTAGTATTTTTTCTGAACATTAGTCTTGAAAAGGGGGGGTCGTCTTATAATCAGGGTCATCCTATATTCGGGCAAATACGGTAATTTGGAAGATGTACCATTTCAGCCAAAAATCAATGAGAGAGCTCAGAGTCATTGGTGCTGACTTGGGGGTAAGCGTGCTGATGCCTGGAGGGGTGAAGGGGACAAGGTGGCTCCCACATGTTTCAAGAGCCCTGGAGACATTTCTTAAACCAGGTCAGTTCACTGTGGTGTTCTACCACATGGACCATCTGGCAGGCTCCTCTGCCAATGCAGACCAAGCTACAAAGGCCAGTGCATTCTTTCATAAAATAATTTTTTAGAACTACATATACCATTTTTATTGGTTTTATATTTTTTATTAATTTTAGTTCATATTCAGTGTGACTGTTCTTTCTTGATACAGGTCAAAAAATCAATGGAAGATGCCACTTTTGTGGCTTTTTGTCATTTTATTGCAGACATGTTCAGTGGCATCAATAAGTTTAGCCTCCTACTTCAGAGAAATGACATCATCCTACCACAGGTAAAGGAGTTTAAGTGTAATGTGTACATTTTACATGTGTTTGTGGTTATCTTCAACTGTAGTAATAATACTGCACTGTTATATCTAAACAGGCAGTTTGTGGCCTTGACAGACTGCTGGTGACCACAGAGGCAATGGTTGTGAGACCCAAGCCTGAAGGAAGACCGTCGGAGTTCCTGGCTGACATGAGGCTGCAGAGGCAGCAGGATGAAGATGAAATGGCCATCTACAAATTCCAGGTCTATGCAGTTTTTATTTCCATTTAAACAAAGAAAGGCTTATTTGTAAAAATATTTTCAATATCTTAACACTCTATTTATGGTTTATGCAACACAGAGACAATAACACTGAAAGGAGAGGCGTCAAAACTTGTAGGGGATTGTGTTGTTGCCACTAGGGATGAGCGAGTACAGCATTATCTGTATCTGTATCTGTTCAACCATCTAAATGATCTGTATCCGTATCTGTACTCGGAGTGGGCGGTGCCTAAACCGTAAGCGGGCGGGGCTTGCCCCGGAAGTGGGTGTGGTTTACCCTGAAGTGGGCATGGCTTGCATGGGTACATTATTTTAAGTCTGAAATTGATAAGGATTGATCAGAATTAGCTATATGTATTGTTTATTTGAAAACTATTTACAAAGCAGCCTCAGAATTGAGATTCAATGTTTTTGATCACAATATTAAAGGCTGGGTTTTTCAACCTTTTTGGAGCCAAGGTACACTTTATCATTGGAAAAAATCACCACAGGGCGATTTGCACAAACCCACCCAACACTCACCAGACCATTTGAAATCTGAGCTCATTGATGTTTGATAGAATTAGCAGGTTGAATTTGGTCCAATCAGACATTTTTAACACTAAAGCAGATTTATCTGTCAGGACTGCAGCTGTTTACTAAGGCTCACCCTGTTTTAATAGTTTTACTGTAAACTCTCATCTGTCCACCTGACAATAAAGGATTAGATTTAGTTTACAGGTGACCTGATTAAAGCATCAACTGTGTTTTTACATCAACTTCAAACTGATTTTTTCACCTGTCAAAAAGTGATTGTAGCATCCAGTTTATCTGTAATGGATTAAATTTCTCTACTGTTTATTTTACAGCATGCAGGACTCTGTCATCATGTTTTAGTAAAACTACTTTTGGGGTATTTAGTATTTAATATGAGTCTCTGAAAACAACTGTAACCCTCTGATAAAGTCACTGACAGATACATGTGTTTTTAGTGTTGATGTTTGATTTGTTGAATTTTAAGCTGTCAGTTTATGCTGGGAAACACAGCTGTGACGCGTGCTCCTGTTCACTTTATTATAATGAGAGGCGCGAGCCCCGCAGAGTTTACAGGACGGACGCGTGATCAGATAACGGGACCTTCATCCCTCAGTCAAAGAGAGGAGGAGTGACTGGAGAAAAAAAATCGAGTTAAGCTGACGGGTTTTTACACTGACCTTTTTTTTTTCCAAATGCTCATCACGCAGGATGAAAGATCCTGTGTGATGCCCACAGACCACAGTGATTCACAGTGACACAGACCCAGTGTCCACAGCCCACGGACACTGGGCCCGCTGATCTGGTTTTATGGACCGATCAGATCAAAGTATGAGTTTTAAAAAGTCTGGACCAACGCTAGTCCACCAGGAAACGCTCGGGTTCACCAGAGCCAGTCTGATATGGTGAGTGGATAGTCTCATGGATTACCATCCTAAGGAGAACAATGTCATACGTTAACGTTTACGGAGTAGCTTACGCATATGTACGCCGCCTCATCAACGTGTGGATATACTGAAATAAAAGTATATCAAATACTCCTTGCAGTCAGTGTTGCTTTATTTGAATCAAATTATAATGTATATATTATACTGTATATGCTTTTGCAACATTATAATCAGTACAGAGTAATATTTTATATATTTAAAAAAAATTCTATAGCTATCTTTGTAATTATGTTGATATTAAGTTGAAAGAGAGTATAACTGTTCTGCTGGGCAATTCTATTTTATTTTTGGTTACACAGTGCCATCTAGTGGTGATTAGATTATCAAGTTTTTTCTGTTGTGACGGAGAGTGTCCGGGTTTTGTGTTGTCAATAAAGTTTCCTACTAAAGATGAACGCTGGCTCTCTGTCATTTGCTGTTATGGATATATTAACAGTTAAGTCCAGTTCCCAAGTTATTACAATCTTTGTATATTACAGCTCCAAATTCTTTACAGTTTTGTCATATCTCATCCAAAACTAAGTTAGCCATGGGCATCCACATCACCACGTATAATAGTTATAACCCACATTTTTCACTGAAATAACTAGAACCTGATAATGTGATTTTGGGGGAAAAAAACCTAAAAATCATATAAATCAGACATTGCTTTAGGATCATGGTTAAAAAGAATAAAATGTGTTAATCATTGTAATGAAGTGATTTCCTTCACTTTAAGCTCTTCGTCTTTATTTCATATTGATTACAACTGTGTAGTACATCTTTTATTGACAAACCTTTTCATGTTACAGTGCACTTTCAGAGTGAGTACTGTGTAACTGTACACACGTAATGCCTAAGAGAAAGTCAATTAGCACATTAACTTTTCACAAAGACGTGTACAAGGAATAGAAATACGTGTCCAAAATTACATGAAAGAGATCAAATACTTTCATATATGTTTTTACTACTTGCTTATAACATTTTGTAAAAGGTTTGTCAATAAAAGCTGATTGGGTCTTCAGCAGATCCATCAACAATGGCTGCATAATCCTATTCCATAAGCTTCAGTGTCTGCATTGTCCCATGGTGCTTTCTGCATTAAGCCATCAATTGCTTTAATTGGTCATGTCAAGTGTTAATGATACAACACAAACATCATCTGCCTGTCCATAAGCCTCTATTCATCTTTTACTTGGTGTGGATCTCTGATGCAGAGCTTGTGCACGTGGAACATTGTCTCAATAGGTGTTATCCTCAAGTAAGTAAGTAGTAAGTAAGTAAAGTTTATTTATATAGCGCCTTTCACAGATATACATCACAAAGCGCTTGACAATATAAACAAAAAAAACAAAACAGAGAAAACATTGAAAATAAAAAACCAAACAGAGATTTGGGGGTACCAGATACAATATTTGGACAAGATTTGGGGTACCTTCAGGGGATCTACATTGTAAATTATGAGATATAGTGGGACATTGACTTGTGTAAGGAACTAAAGTCTTGGGCAGAAATATTGGGGCAACTCCAATACAATATTTGGACCAAAAATAAAGATGGGAGCCAGATACAATATTTGGGCAAGATTTGGGGTACCATCAGGGGACCTACATTGTAAATTATGAGTTAAAGTGGGACATATACTTGGGCTTGGGCAAAGAGAAATATTGGGGCAAACTTCAAGATTTGGGGTACCATCAGGGGACCTGCATTGTAAATTATGAGATAAAGTGGGACATTGGCTTGTGTAAGGAACTAAAGTCTTGGGCAGAAATATTGGGGCAACTTCAACACAATATTTGGGAAAAAAATAAAAAATAAATAAAGATGGGAGCAGAAGAAAATGTAAACAAAATGGAGGGAGGGAGTAGCATTTTACACACAGTCACAACAACCGATAAACACATCAAGGAGGGTGGGTGGGTCAGGATCTCCACCAGCAGCAAGGACACGGCACAGCTGACCGACCTTCACTCCCAATAGAGGGGGGGGAGGCGAGTTAGGGTGAGAGAGCGTAGAGAAGGGGGGGGGGGCTGAGCAGTCGCTTCATTCACTCTGTTGAGTAGGAGAATGTTTTCAGGGTCACCAGATAAGATAACAGAATGTGTTTGGAGCAGGTAGTCCTGTTTGTTACAGCCGCCTTAAATGTCTGTCTCACTGGCTTCATCCCGTCCAAATTTGAAAACCTGGCCAGTCCCATCTGATCCGTGTAGTTCGACACATCGATCGTAATTCACTCCGCGCCAGAGTTCGTTCGCAGACAGTCCTACGAGACAACTCAGTCCTCGCGAGTGTTTCAGTGTTCAAAGCACGCATCAGCCCCCTTTGAAGCACAGGAATCCTGTCAATTGCACCTGTTAGCTCCGTTGTTTTCCGATAAACCAGGTCCATGCAGATTCCAATGAGCGTGCACCCGATCATCATTAATCCAAAGTTGTAGACCTCCAGAGACAGACTTGCAGGACCCGCAATCTGATCCATTACGAACCCCACAGCTCTTGTCTCAGTCAGCCGCGGAGTCCCCTCCTCCGTTTTGAGAGTGTAAAAAATTTTATCCATTTTGTTGGGAAGCCAGCAAACCAAAGCCATATCAAGAAAAATAAAAATATTTAACCAGAAGGAATGAGGAAAATGCTCAGAAGACAAAAACAGCTGCAGGAGGAACACACAAGGGAGAGAAGGAACAGTGCGACCGCTCTCAACAGAAGCCGGAAGAAAACAAGGGGTATTATATTCTTTAAATATAAGTAAATCAATAAAAATAAATAAATTAAAAAATGGTCAAAAAACTCTCTGGACATTAAAATACTTCTGTGCAAGGATCTGACAAAAATCACTAATCAAAGTTACTGGAAAAATAGTTCTTTGTGTGAATGGCTCCACCTACTGGTAGCATCTTGACAACATTGGGGTTCCTGATGAGATGATGGATATTGTCCTGGATTCTCTCCTCTTGGATCCTGACAAGGACATCACTGAGCTCCTGAACAGTCTGAGGTCAACCTGGCTACGTTGAACATCCTTTAACATGATGTCTTAGAGATGTTACGTTATAAATGTATATCTTTTATATGGATGAAGCACTGACGGTAGGGCACTTTTAATTTCGTTGTTTTCTCTGTTAACAATGACAAATAATTGAATAGAATTGAATATGGACATGCAGATATGTATAATCTTCTATATTAGTCACTGAAGGAATTTTTATTGTTTACTGTATGCCCCCAAAGAATTTAATAGCGATCAGAAATCCTTTGTTCCACGTGTAGATAAAGACATGAATTATTTAAATTAGTTCAATGTTTTAAGATGCAGAAACATCTAAACAAATTATTAGAATAAATTCATCTAAATTTTCTCTGTAATGGGGATTTATTACAAACAACAGAAATATAAATAAATTTATTATAAAATCATATAAATACAAATCCCAATTTTTTTTTGAAAATTTTTATTTCAATACACACCATAAAACAGTCCAAGAAACAGTAAAACATAAACATGAAATATGTGAGCAATTTGATTATTTTAACAGAAGGATTTACGTTTCCAGGAGTCACTTGCACAAATAATATATAAAAATAATTAGAAGGTTTAATATGTAATTATCATTAGCTTGCTAATTCTAACTAATATGTATTAATTAATGAGACTAGCACTCCTACAGTTTCTCAATTTCAGAAATGGTGTCCATTGAAATATTGATGCATTTCTGCTAGAATAGTATCTTTGACATAATTCTGTGAGACAATATGTCACTGACAGCAGCAAACTGCATCTGTTGTTACCTCATGTTTAGCGTGTAATGTAAGTATATGCAGCTGAAATGATTGAAATATAGATATATATGATTTTTTATTCAATACATTTTACTTGATTAGTAATAGGTCTAAGAAGATCAACCAAGTGTTAAGTAACACCACTCATTTTATCAATTACAAATATTCCATCATTACACGTAAATTAGATACATAATAAAAATGGGTTCTTATAGAGGAGCAGTTTAAAGACAATATGAAATTAGTAGCTGTATAACAATGCTGCATTGTGAAGGTAAACCACAAAAATTGATGCATTAAACAGTGCATAAAAACAGTGCAAGCAACTGGTCTAGTACCAGCCATGGCCTGCATACTGTATGATAAACAGAATGTTAATTTTTTAAGTGATGCATGAAGCTGTTGTATAGCGGTCTGAGTCAAGTAAGAAAATGGGTAAAATTGTGGTTTCTCTGGAGCCAAGAATCACAATTATGAAGCTATATGAAAACTGTGATGACAAGAAATATTGTAGATTTATAACAGTGTACAAATAAATCTTCTCTACCTTCAACACATCATGAGTTCTTGTGATCCAGCATTTTACTAAAACCGATGAAAGAATCTGAAGGTCTAACAGACAACGGAATAGATACAATTCAAACAGCTGGGGAAAAGACATTTACTTGTAAGAAGTTTTGTGACAACAATCATTAACTCAAACAATGTGTTTGTAGTAAGTTTGTCTGAGATCAATCAGATTTTTTGTAAGTCACTGATAAAAGTACACAGGTGGGTAGTGATTAATGGAATGTGTTTTTTAAATACTGTATTGGATTTTAAAATAAGCATTAAGCTTGAACATACCAGTAAAGAAGAAGATTCAGGGATAGGTCTGGCAGAGGTCTGGCATACATCATTGAATAGCAGGTCAGGTGTTGGTGGAGGAATATGTGTTGCTGGAGTTTAGCAGAAATGGCTGTGTCTTTGTTTGTTTGTTTGTCTTTGTCTCTTCTGTGTCAGAATCAGTATCAATGTTGATCCTAATAAAAACACACCCATGAATATGTTTTTATAGCTTGATAAGAAATACAACTTAATTTTTAAATGGTTTTTACAGGTTTTATTTTTGGGTATGACATCATCATCATCTACCCACAAATTTGCCGCTAAATTAACCAGACTGGTCTACTTTTTTATGCTTGATTGTGATGATTTGTGCAGTTGAAAGTTACTGTTTGTACTGTTATGGATTTTGAGACATTTAAAGGTTACAGAGTAGAATAAAACTTAAATGACATCACCGGTTCATTTGAAAGCGTGCTGGGGGGAGGGTGACCCGAGAATGAACCCTGAATTACCTATAATATAATCTTAAATATCTCAAAATTGATAGCAGCACAAATTAAACTTTTAACAGCACAAACCAAACCCTAAAAAAGCAGACCACTCCGGTTCATTTTAGCTGGTAGGATAATGACCTCTGCAGAATTACTTATAATTAAATTATAAGTTTATAATATTAAACCTATTAAATTACTATTTAATATCTCAAAAACCAAAGCAGCACAAATGAAGCACTAACCACTCCAACTATTTGCATAATTTTTTTAAGTGGGTGGGGGGTTAGCTTCAATGAGGTGTCAGGGGTCAGGGCGGCGTATGTGCAGACGTTGGTGTGACGGTGGCGTACGTGCAGACGTTGGTGTGACGACGGCGTACGTGCAGACGCTATGGAGGCGACGTACTTAGTTCAGACGTACTAATCCAGACGAAAGTTTTTATGAATCCTAAGGTACGTCGCCGCTAGTTGGCTATAATTCTCTGACACCGCCGCCACGTCGCCGCGGGGTTTTGATCGCTAGTGTGTTAAAATCCTATTGAAAATGTCAGACGTTCAGACGGCGACGTGAGGTTCGGCTGCGCCTTCTCCTGAGTCTGGTTAGCTTATCCATGACACTTTCCACTCGCCATAGACGCAGAGCCGCAGCGATCGCCTGTCCCCCAGCCTCCTCCTCCTCCAAGCCGAACCAACTCCGAACCACACACTAGTTCGGTCCATTTCAGGAGGCCCTGCAGGTCCCGAGCTCGTCGCGGGCTGCACTATCTTCTCATGGGGACCGCGCGTCTGCTCAGATACGCGCGGCGCACACTACACCTGGCCCTGGTCCAGGTGCGCGTCTCCTTAGGCGCTCTGTGTGTGCCGGGCAGAGAGCGCAAACAGAGGACAGTCAGACAGTTACCCAATCAGGATTTTCCTTCAGCCCGAGCACAGATAATAACGTGTTTCACTCGGATGATGCTCGTATTCGGAAAATATGCATTATCCGTACCGATACTCGTCTGAAACGGATATCCGGCTCATCCCTAGTTGCCACCAAGCTCAAAAAAGTAATGGATGCAACAATCAAATCCACTGTAAAACATCTGAAAAAGAGATTCAGTAGCATCCTGGGTAAGTGAAGTCACCTGTCTCATAAACACATGTAGATGAGAAATGGTGTAAGTCTTTACTAAAGTGTATTTGTACTTACAATGGGGAGAGTGCTTCTGAGTCTGACACAACCAAGGCTGTCAAATGCTTCAACATTTTTAATCATGACAGCTGGCCAGAGAACCAGGAGGACTTGGTGGACCATGGAGCTAATGACCTTGCATTTCTTTTGGAACATTTCTCCACAGTCCTGAGAAGGTAGCTGATGAATTACTACAATATGTGCTCATTGCAGATATTTTGTTTAAGTGAACACTACAGTAATTAGCTGTATAAACTAATTATTTTCAGAAATGGTGTAAACACTGACCTTGCCAAAGAGGAGTTTGTAGGGTTGAAACTGTTAATTGCAAGGATGTTCAAAGACAAGACCTACCTCAGCCTTTGGGAGCTCATGTTGACCAGAGAGCCCTACTGCTCAGAGGACAAGGTCAGTTTTTGTCAATATACTTAGGGTTGTGTCAGTTTTGCTATCCAACCCACACTGGCTAAAGAAATCTCTTGAATGTATGGTTTTCCCCAGAACATCCTGCACCTTGTTCACCTTATACTCTGCACTGGTTACCTGTTAAATGTAGAGTTCATTTTAAAATCCTGACTCTAACTTTCAGGGCCCTACATGGTCAAGCTCCTCTTTATGTTACTGACCTGATAAAGCCGTACGCTCCAACCCGAGCTCTCAGGTCCACAGACCAGAATCTCCTAACAGTTCCAAGGACCAGATTTAAAAGTCGAGGTGATCGCTCCTTCCAGTCTGTTGCACCGCGACTTTGGAACGACCTTCCTTTAGTTTTACGCTGTATAGACAGTCTGGACTCCTTTAAAAAGCAGTTGAAGACCCAATTATTCAAAACTGCTTTTAAATAACTCTTTTTGTGTTCTCTTGTTGTTGTTTAATGATTTTGATTTGTAATGATATTTTGTTTATTTTATTAATTTTATTTGTTTTATCATGTTTGATTCTGTTTTCTGTGAAGCACTTTGTGATTTTTTCTGTGAAAGGTGCTATATAAATAAACTTTACTTACTTACTTACTTACTTACTTATACTGGTCTTCCCTGTCTCAGCTGCAGTTTGTGAGAGAGGGTTCTCAGCACAGAAGAGGATCAAATCGAACACTAGAGCATCCCTTCATTCAGACACAGTGGAGGATTTGATCAGGACCAGTGTAGAAGG
>SSNR01000398.1:454706-477468 GCA_006937965.1 Callopanchax toddi
GACCAGATTTAAAAGTCGAGGTGATCGCTCCTTCCAGTCTGTTGCACCGCGACTTTGGAACGACCTTCCTTTAGTTTTACGCTGTATAGACAGTCTGGACTCCTTTAAAAAGCAGTTGAAGACCCAATTATTCAAAACTGCTTTTAAATAACTCTTTTTGTGTTCTCTTGTTGTTGTTTAATGATTTTGATTTGTAATGATATTTTGTTTATTTTATTAATTTTATTTGTTTTATCATGTTTGATTCTGTTTTCTGTGAAGCACTTTGTGATTTTTTCTGTGAAAGGTGCTATATAAATAAACTTTACTTACTTACTTACTTACTTACTTATACTGGTCTTCCCTGTCTCAGCTGCAGTTTGTGAGAGAGGGTTCTCAGCACAGAAGAGGATCAAATCGAACACTAGAGCATCCCTTCATTCAGACACAGTGGAGGATTTGATCAGGACCAGTGTAGAAGGGCCAACTCTGGAGGATTTTGATGCTACGGAGAGCGTGATGAGTTGGCTTAGCCAAGGCCAAAGATCTAGAAGGCCAAACTACAAGAGTTGGCCATCTGAGAGCATGTAGCTACATTGCAGTGTAGTCCATAAGACATGAAAAGTTCAATTTAAAATGTTCATGACATATTCAGCCCTTAAAACATTTACACTTATAATTTAGATTTTTATTTATTTAATTTACCGTGATGTTTAAGTTTACATTTCAGCTCAATGAAGCACAAACTTTTTTTTTACAATGTTTCAAAAAGTTCTGCTGCAATAAATAAAAACTTTGTTTACTAGTTAATCATTTCTAGTACTGCCTTATCAATATTGCCCATATGGACATAAATTATAAACACAGTGAACTGTGATGTTAAATATAATGTGTTCAAAAATGTGGGTGCACCTAACTTTTTTGCCAGTGCACCCAAGACAAAAATGTAGGCGCACCGGTGCAACCAGAGCAAAAAGTTAGTCTAGAGCCCTGCTGAGTCATTCCAGTTGGATTCCATCGAAGTATCACCCCAAATCTTTATGAGAGATTCCTAGCCCAAGCTAGGTGGCGACCCAAGCGAGACCTGAATGGAAGTGGTAGGAAAAGAACTCTGATACATTAAGTTCACTCAAACCGAGAGTGAATAGGGTTTATGCACGGTCACTTCCTGGTTACGATAGACTCTGCCCCTCCCTTCCGGTTCAACGCTGTTCCCACACAAACTGGACAAAATTGATTTTTTTACCCGTTGTCTTCAAGACCTCCCACGCATCACGGTAGACGATGTCCACCGGATTTTTGAAAAACACACAGAGACGTCTACGAGCAAGCGGGTGAAGGACTTTAAGCTGTATATAACCAGCTTTATTCATGAAATTGAAGGTAAGCTAACAGCGTTAGCTCGTAGCTTCCATCATCAAAAAACAGTGAGACAGATCTATATAGCCGTGATCGTGGGCTCCAACTGCTTCCCATCTTTCAACTTTCTCTGGTCTAGCTGTACGTTATCAAACACCAAGTCTTCATTCACCAAAAGAATAGTTGTTCCAGTGAAATAACACACGAACGGCGCCGCGCCTCCTCCTTTAGCCTCCTCCACTCGGCTCTTTGACTACTGTTCTGCAAAGTGTCGACTGCATGCAGATACGGTGTGGTTAGAAATGATCACGTTTTCTCTTCTTAAGTTCACAATCCTTCCTTTTTGTAGTTATTTATTCAGTGGAAATGTGTGGAAACGGACTGATGAATTCTATTCAGCTGATGCGGTACACAACGGAACACAGCAGTGTTCAGCTGTCGAGGCTTCTCGTCCGCTGATACTTATATGATGGCTTCATTTCTTAGTGCTATAATATATATATCATACTGTACTATACTATACTATCAGTCATTTTGATTATAAACAATATCTTTAGCTGGAAATGCACTCTAACTCTGGAAATCTTCACGTTTCAAACGGAACTGGAAATGGTCCCACGAGTTAATTTTAAACCGGAAGTTCTACTAAGTACTCTGTGCATAAAGCCCATTAAAGGGCCCCAACGATAAAGGACACTGATTTATTTTGGGTTAGGCTATTTTATTTTGGGATTGCCGGCTTATTTGATTGTTATATTGTTTATTGTTTTTTTCTTGTTGTTCAAATTGTTCTTTATTGTGGTTACAATTAATAATAAGGCAAACAAACTGCATAATTGTTGTTGTTGTCTTATTAATGTCCAACCCTCGCTCTCCTACCGAAACTAGAGTTATTCTGATTTCTGGTCCAGATTTGAGCACATTTATCAAAACTATTGAGACTACTGACTGCCTGTCGCTCACTTATTATATAATAATTAGTGCTGTCAAATTTAACACGTTAACTGTGACGATTAATTTGGAAGATATAACGCGTTTAAAAAAATTAACAAAATTAACGCAACTTGTGTTTGAAGCCAGGCGGAGCGCTTGTCAGCATCAGATTTCCTACAGCTCCTTACACAGCCTGTGTCCTCCCTCCAGTCCGCCCCACTAGCTCCTCAGATCTCATCAGTTCACCCTCTTCACCGGTCTACCCGGTAGAGGAACTCAACTCTCCGCTCCTTCCACCGTGAAAATCGAAAGTAATCCGCGGTGAAACTGGACGGTCTCTAGCCTTTAAGGTTTATTCCTGCTCCTTCTCCGCCGTACAGTCTGGTTCGGTTCAGTTCAGCAGTGAGCAGGTGTTACGGGTCCAGTCCCGGTCTGACACCGAGGTCCGAGTGGACGGAGGTGTCAGTTCGGCTCGGTACGAGAAGCCCAGACCCTACCTCTATCTGAAAAGTAAAACCAGTACCGGACCGAGGCGATCCCATTCCCGCACTAGTCTTTAAACAATAGAGACCTGAGTGACTCGGACCCCTCATTGAAAACGAGGCAGACCGTGGGTCAGTTTGAACACTGCAAAAAATGATTCTCTCATAGTGTTTCCACATGTTGGAAATCTTTTAATATTATTTTAAAACAATACCCTTCTGAAATTGTACATAAAATAAACAAATAGATACTGTATTTAGGGTCTGTCCAGTTTTAGTCAGGAATTTTTGTTTTTCAACTGTTTTGAACTGAAATGCAATTTAAATGCATTTTTTCATCAATTATAACAACTTTAAAAATGATTTTTTAAAAACATTTTGGCATATTTCTTGGATGGACATTGTAATCTGCATGTAATTTCTTTTTTCTGAAAAGAAGCGATTAATCGCGAATAATTTTGTCCAGATTAGCGATTAATTGGTTAATTTATTTTAATTGACTGACAGCACTAATAATAATAGGTTAAGGGTTACACATGCACACACACTACTTCTACTACTGTGTGCATGTTTGTAGTAGTGTGTGTGCATGTATGTAGTAGTGTGTGTGTGTGCTTATAGTGTTGTATGTGTGAGGGGAAACAAATTTTGTCCTAAACAGCACCTCATACTCAGTTACTACACTTCTAAAGTACAGAGAAATGGTCATAATGCATCAGAAAAAAAATTATTATTTGAGGATACTGAAAGATGAGAAATGAAACAAACAAACCAACAAAAAAAGAACGGTTAAATATTTAATAAAACATATATCAATAAATTATTTATCAGTTTATACCAAAACCAATAAAATCCCATACATAAAAAAAAACAATGAAGGGTGTCATAAAAGGCGTAGCCAAAAAAAGACTAGTTGAGGATGTGCTGTGTGTGAACAACCACCTGATACACAATGGAAGTTTATAAACCAGTAAAACACACTCACACCCACAAACATACACCTGAGGCATGGAGATTCAGACTCTGTTTATTGGTTTGAGTTTGGTAGTGATTAATATGGAGCAGATGTCAGCTGCTGTCTTTGGTGTTTCTCTAGATGATTTAAAAACAAGGACTGAGCCCATTGACGCTCTGAGTGGTGCTGGTGTTATGACTGAGGCTTCATTGATGAGATGTTCATTGCAGGGTACCACTCGTTTTCCTGCATTCTCAATGGATGGTGACTTTGTTATTGGAGGTGCGTTCTTTATTCACTCCAATGTGCAAACAATGATTTATAACTACACCACAAAGCCTGAGTCTCCAATGTGCACAGGGTAAGTGCGAGGGTGATTTAAATTTTTTTTAGAGAAATACAAATTTAAATAATGTTTGTCATAGTTTGTCATAATGTTATAAGTTAAAAAAATTAATTTAATTAGGTTTAAGCCACATTGACATAAAAACTTTATAAGCAAAGTGTAAATTTGCTGATTTTTAACTAGAAATATATATTTATGCAAAATTGACATTACATTTGAGAAAATCAATACAATTACATTCAATCAAATTATTTATATCTGAATTTTTTAGTTTTAAATTTGTTAGTTAAGCAAACAAATTGTTGTATTTAACAACTATATTGCAGCATCAGCTGTTTATTTTTCCAGTTGCCCATTGTAATTGGGTTTGTTGCTTGTTTATGATCTTGTATAAAATGCTATTTTTCATTTGTTTTTCTTTTCTGAAACCTAAATGATAACTCTCTCCTGATTCTGTGCAGCTTTAACGCTCGTGACCTTCGTTTTTCTCGTGCAATGGTTTTTGCTATTGAGGAGATAAACAACAGCACAGAGCTGCTACCGGGCATCAAACTGGGATATCAGATCTATGATGTTTGCTCCTCAGTGCTTGTGGCCACTCATGTGGCATTTCAAATGTTAAATCGTCAGGACTCTGTGTTTTACAAATCCAACAATTGTTCCCAGTCTGGCATGCTGATGGGTGTTGTTGGAGCCTCTGGATCCACACCGTCTATCAGCATGTATCGCATCATTGGGTCCTTCAGCATTCCTCAGGTACATGGTCTAAATTTACTGCAAACTGGAAAATCTAATTTGCATTAATATTTCATATATTTTTGTTTCTATCAGAAAACCATTATTTTCCCTCTCTCACTTTAGGTCAGCCACTTTGCCACTTGTGCCTGTCTGTCAGATAAGCAGCAGTACCCGACTTTTTTCAGAACAGTTCCCAGTGACCAGTTCCAAGCTGATGCTCTGGCCAAGCTGGTGAAAAACTTTGGCTGGACTTGGATAGGAGCTGTCCGCTCAGACTCAGATTATGGAAATTATGGCATGGCAGCTTTTCTTGATGCAGCACAGAGAGAGGGAATCTGTGTGGAGTACTCTGAGTCCTTCTATCGGACTGACCCACGTAGCAAGATCCAGAAAGTAGCTGATGTTATTCGCAGGTTTCTACATCAATATTCAACTTGCATATCGTTTGTTGTAATTGTTTAAAAATACTTTATGTAAATTTTGCATTAAACATGATTCTAACAAATCTGCAGAAAAGTAAAAAAAATTAATAGTTCACTTTCTTTTAATGTGCAGTTTTTTTGGATAGAGTATGAATTTAAAAAATTATCTCTCATATAATAATTTTTTAAAATAATAAGTATGAAAAAGAATGATTAGTTCTTATCAGACAGACAAACTAACAGCTAATGATGGCAAAAATTTAAGCTAAAAAATTACATAATTCATCCTGACGTGTAAATTAAGAGCTTTGTTCTGCTGCAAATAACCACATAGTTCTATGTAATGACAAATGAATGGTTGTAAAAACTTTATAAAATAACATTTCCATGGTGTGCTATGATGTACTTAGATTAGAGTTGAATTACATGGTAACTGGTGCCACAGAGACTAACAATAAGCTCATCTGTCTGGTCAGAACTAATCAAACTTGTCTTTCAAAGAGGTTTCTACAAAACATAAGAAATGTGCCCATGACCTTATCATAGAACCACACTTCAAAAGTTATGAACTAGAATTGCCCATCAGTGGTCTGTTGATGAAACGTGTCTTAATACTAGGGATGTCCCAATCAGGTTTTTTTGCCCTCGAGTCTGAGTCTGAGTCATTAGATTTTGAAGATCTGCTGATACCGAGTCCCAATCCGATCTTTTTAATATGTTGCTGTGATCAACTTTATAAAGCCTCCAGACACAGACAGACTCACACTTTCTGCTTCAAGCTGCTTCTGAGTTCTAATTTGTCGATGTTTAACTAATAAAAACAAACAAGTAACAAAATGATGTCATGCTGCAGACATAAATCATCCTGTCTGTATAGAAATCTATCATATCTATAAATATGTAATACTTAAACATACATTCTGTGCATAAAATCCCCATGAATTAGTTTGTGGTTGAAGTAACTTTTTGAGGAAAATCTTTTTTTCCTACAGCTGTTCAGGTGCAGAAATGTCAACATTATTTTAACACTCTGCTCCATTTTTTGCCCAGAAAGAACAAACTTGTTAACTGACAATGACCCGATCATTTCTTAAGTCATCAGTTCCTCCTTCACTCCTCCTCCTGCATTATCCTCTGACTGCAGCAGCTCTGAACAACTTCGTAATTAGACTATTTGGAGAAATCCGTCAGCATGCGTTTTGGTTTTGGAGCGATATTTAATCAGGAAACTCCTCCTCAGAAAGCGCTTTTTAAAAATCTTAACATTGCTCAATTTATTTCCCGACGGAGGGCAGGTGTTTTGCAGCACGGAGCAGAATCTCCTCCTGGGCCTGGATGGAGACGCGGCGTAGGGGGAACGAGTTAGCGGGGGTGTGACTCGCTCCACGCCGGCCTCGCCTCCTCCAGGACTAAGCACTCCCGTCGGTGCTTTCCGTTCAGGGGGAGGACGAGTCCCGGCGAGTGTGGAGAGAGCAGCGAACCCAGTTGCTGCTCGTGTGTCTCCCGGTCTCGGCCGGCCCCCCTCCCTCCTCCTGGACCGGAAAGTGATTCAAACTCTGATTATGGTTAATATAAGTGCACAAATATAGACTATATATAAATCCCATGTGCTTTAGATTGTTTAACATATATTATATGGTATATATATATGTTGGTATATATAAAACCCAAACTTCCTTCTGAAGGCGTAGCGGCTTTTATTTTGGCGGGGCGGGGCGCATGTAGAGGAAACCCGAGTCCAGATCGGGAGGTGACGTCCGATACCGTTCGAGTCCAAAATCACGTGATCGGGGCCGATTTCCGATCACGTGATTGGATCGGGACATCCCTACTTAATACACTGCCAAGTATGCAATATAGATTCTTTTGTAAAAATTGAATCTGTACAAGTGATCTTGTGTTCTAAAGTCAACATAAATAGGGAAAACCTGACATCCCTAATCTGAACTCTTCTATGAAGTTACAGAATTATCTGAAGAATATCATTTTCCCTGATTATTTTTGTTTTTACCAAAGTCTTCAAAACACGCCAAATAAAACACAGACACACACACTCATTGCTCAACTGCATAAACAAAACATATGTTTAAAATATGGAAGTCAACACAAATTGTATCTCTGCAGGTCAAAAGCAGTGGTTGTTGTGTCATTTACAGCCACTGGGGATATGACTGTTCTGTTAGAGGAGCTGGCTCGGGATCCTCCACCAAGTCGTCAATGGATAGGAACCGAGGGCTGGATAACTGACCCCTACCTGATAAACTACAAATTCTGTGCAGGAGCCATTGGAGTTGCCATTCAGAAATCTGTCATCCCAGGTCTGAGAAAGTTCCTACTGGATCTTTCTCCATCTGAGGTAGCTGCCTCCTCAGTGCTCACTGAGTTCTGGGAGGATGCATTCAACTGTACCCTGACAAGTGAGAGGTGTTAAGATTTGGGGTGGGGGGGTAGATGAAAACCAGCATTTAATTGTATTGTTTGACTATGCTTAAACTTTGTGAAAGTAAAGTATTAACTATATAGTGACAAAGGTTTGTGGACATGAATGTAAGAAATAGGTTCACGTTTCTATTGACAGATCAGAGTATTAACTTTGGTGTGTTCTTAGATGTTTATCCAGGCAAAAGAGCATGTGATGGAACTGAAGATATAAAAACGCTCAAAAACTCGTACACTGATACGTCTCAGCTCAGAGCTACTAACATGGCGTATAAGGCTGTTTATGCAATAGCTCATGCCATTCACAATGCAGTGTGTCAGGAAAATAATTTCACCACTCAGTGTGACAAACATAACAGACTGGAAGCCAATCAGGTCAGTCCATTTAAAAATATATTTTTAGCATTTTTAGGAAGGCTGAACTGATCTTTTCTTTCCAAATCAAAATATTTTATACTTCACAGGTCTTAACTGAACTAAAGAAAATCAACTTTTCCCGTAATGGTTATCCTGTGTCATTTGATGCTAACGGGGATCCTGTAGCTTTTTATGAGCTGGTCAACTGGAAGAAGAGTGAGAGTGGAGTTATTGAGCTGGTAACAGTAGGGTACTATGATGCATCACTGCCTAAAGGCCAAGAGTTTCATATCAACAGGAACATAACCTGGGTGGAGGGCGGCAGTGAAGTAAGGAGCCCTACAATTACAATTTGACACATATTTTGTTTGCAAACTCAGTCCTCACAGCTAATTTGAAAAAGAAAACTATTTCATTGTAATGTTTCTTGTGTCTCTGTAACAGGTGCCAGTATCAGTGTGCTCTGAGAGTTGTCCTCCAGGAACTCGTAAAGTGTTGCAGAAAGGAAAACCCATCTGCTGCTATGATTGTATACCATGTCCTGAAGGAGAGATTAGTAACACAACAGGTGAAGTCAAATGTTTTCTGTTCTTTCTTTGAATTTTATTAATTTGGGTACTAACAGATATATTTGATTTATCATTTAGATTCTCCAGACTGCTTCCTATGTCCCAGTGAATTCTGGCCTAATGCTCAGAGAGATGCTTGTTTCCCCAAACCTGTGGAGTTTCTCTCCTTTGATGAAGTCCTGTCAATCATCCTGGCTGCATTCTCTGTTAGTGGGGCCTGTCTGGCCATCATAACAGCAGCTATTTTCTTTCATCACAGAACAACTCCAATAGTCAGAGCCAACAACTCTGAGCTGAGCTTCCTGCTGCTCTTCTCTCTGACTCTGTGTTTCTTATGTTCATTAACTTTCATTGGAGCTCCCTCTGATTGGTCCTGCATGCTGCGACACACAGCGTTTGGCATCACCTTTGTTCTCTGTATCTCCTGTGTTCTTGGTAAAACTGTAGTGGTTTTAATGGCCTTTAAAGCTACACTTCCAGGTAGTAATGTCATGAAATGGTTTGGGCCTCCACAGCAAAGAATGACTGTAGTGGTTTTCGCATTCATTCAAGTTCTAATCTGTACTGTTTGGTTGTTACTCAGTCCTCCCTTCCCAATGAAAAATCTCAGCACATACAAGGAGAAGATCATCCTGGAATGTGCATTAGGTTCTGCTGTTGGCTTCTGGGCTGTGCTGGGCTACATTGGCCTGCTGGCTGTTTTTTGCTTTGTGTTAGCTGTTCTAGCTCGGAAACTACCTGATAATTTTAATGAAGCCAAGCTGATCACCTTCAGCATGCTGATATTCTGTGCAGTGTGGATCACCTTCATCCCAGCATATGTCAGCTCTCCTGGGAAATATACTGTGGCTGTGGAGATATTTGCTATTCTGGCCTCCAGTTTTGGACTGATTCTGTGTATATTTGCTCCAAAATGTTTCATCATATTGTTTCAGCCAGAAAAGAACTCCAAAAAATCATTAATGAACAAAAATTAAATGTAAATGTATGTTATTTCTTAAAAAATGACAAGATTGCCATGACTTTGTATGTAAAATGCAGTAAATTAAACTGCTCACATTTGTTGCCCAATGTTGTGTAATTATAATTATACCTTGATAATTGAAGAGAAAACCAGTTTAAAAATAAATCTTAAACTTCCCATTGTCATCTGTTAGTATTGTGTTTGACAAATGTGTTTTTTATTTTGCCTAATGAAAAAAGTATGTGTGTGTGTGTATGTTAGGGTTGGGCGATCAGACGAATGTATCGACCATCGGCGATGGGCTCAGCCAATCGCCTCCCGTTTCTCCAGAACGATTTATTTGACCCACTATAAATTAATTTCTTAATTATTAACAACGTTTTGTTGAAGTCAAAGGACACAGCCCTCGTAAAAATAATAAATAATGCTCTCTTTAAACGTTACACGCAAAATCCTCGCAGCTGCAAGCAGCCGCTTCCTTTTTTTTCCTCTCTTCCCCCCGAGAGCTGGCGGAGGAGCGGTGTTTTAGCAGATAGACAGAGAACGGCAGCAGCTTGTGTTAAGAAAATAAATAATATCTATGAGGTGGTGGGGAGGAATCGATCAGAGGCTGGCTTTTGTCCAGTTAAACCGTGTTTATGCGTCGGCTACCGGTGCTAGGAATATGTAACGAGTCATAACACCGGCCCGGTGTTCAACTGTCTGACCAACAGTGTTTGTATGTTTGTACCAGCATAAACCAGCACCAAACCAGCATAGACCAGCAAACAAATCATGATGGTATTGATTTATATGCTGGTCTATGCTGGTTTGGTGCTGGTTTAGCTGGTAGACCAGCATGATTCAATGCTGGTCAGTGCTGGTCTATGCTGGTTGAACTAATGGATCACTATGGACCAGCACCAAAACACAACATATGCTGGTTTTTTCAGCAGAGAAAGTAGCCCCAAACAGGCGACGCTGTGTTTTTTACTATTTCCTCAATTTTGGGACTTCGGAGTTCTAATTTGGCAAATCCATTAGTGTGTGTTTACATTGCTCCGCCCACAAATATGTCAGCATGTCACCTGCGCGAATAAATCACCCATCGGCGATTTTTGGACTGACGATGGACGGTTGGAAAAAAGTTACACATCGCCCAACCCTAGTGTATGTGTATGTATTGGACTCTCTTCTTTGCTGGAATTGCTCCAGGAAAAAGGCGGAGGCTGGGGTGGGCTTTTTGTTAGTCCCAAAATGATCCTCCTGTATGTTGGGGTTTACTTTTGGGGGGTGAAAATTAGGGGTGCACCGATCGATCGGGCTCGATCACGTTAATTTGAGGGGATCGTAAATCGACCATATTCCCATCCGATCCTCGATCTTGGTTATAGGCTTTTAAATCAGCTTTTTTCTCCTGTTCCCGGGAGGTGCAGACTGCCTCCCTCCCTTCCGCGTGCTACATCACGTCTGTGCTACACTCAGGGTTTCCCCCAGCGCTTTATAAGCCTGGCGGCCCACCAGACTTTCATCGGACCCCCACCAGGCTAAACCTCAGAGAAGTTGTACCGGAGACGAAAGCTAACAGCTGCTAGCGCGGCTACTAACGCTTTAAACTAAAACAAAGTGAGCTGGTGCAGCTCTCTACTCGTCTCTTTCTCTATAGTTGCAGTCTGTATGACAGAAAAAGCCAAAACGGAGTTCACTGATGTGACAGCGGACAGCGTCGCCGGTGGCGGTAGCTTCAGCGTGCACCGGACACAACTTGAGGCTAAATGCAGAACGTATCTTTCCAGCGTGTCTCTCATTAGAGGGGCGCGGGGGAGAACTGTCCCGTGGCCGTGATCTAACAGCAATGACTCCGCGTTTAATCGGTAGATTTTCCCATAGTTTAGCTGCTATGTCCTCGTTTTTACAAGGCACATTAAATGCACCATAAGTAAAATCTACGGGAGCTGAGTAGTCAGGTGGCACGCAGCCGCAGTTAGAAAACCTATAAGGTGAAGAGATGAGCAGCATTAAGTGAATCTGGATGATTTCTGCTCTGTTAGTCAGAATAGAGACACTATGTTGAAGTTATTTACACAATGCACAGAGTTAATGCTGGAAATGTTTATTAGAGTAGGTTTAACAAGTGTTTTAGTAAAATTACAGGCAGAAAGTACTATTAATTAAAGGAGGACCTGAGAAAAGGGCTTTGGTAATGGTTCACATCTCTGGTTTTATTTTTAAGAGGCACCTTTTTATTGGCTTTATTAATTAATTGTTTATATTTATATATATATAATTTTTATATGAGAGGACACTACCTCATGTTATGTGAGTATTCATTCAATTTACTCAATAAAAATGGAAACATTAAAGTAATTGGCTTCTAGTTATGAAAAATACAGGATCTGCAAAAAAAATCGAGATCGGCAGGAAAGGTTGTCTAAAGATCGGTGATCGGCCAGAAAACTGCAATCGGTGCACCCCTAGTGAAAAGGTAACTTCCCTGCACCTTCAGATCAGGTCAGGTCCTGATTGCTGCTTGGGCTTATTCACCAAATAGCAGTTCAGAGTATTCCCCCTTTTTGGAGATGAGTGCTAAATGGTGCTCTGACTGTGGATGTTGTTGTCCTTCTGGGGGACTTTAGCGCTTATGTGGACAATGACAGCATAACCTGGAGGGGCATGATTGTTGGACATAACATAAAAGAGGGCACAGCAGACTAGCTAGTTTGTGCAATAAAGTGACATCGCTCTCACAGGAGACCACTGGACTTTTGTGAAAACCCTAACTCTCATTAAAAAATCATCAGTATAGGGCGTGTTTTTTTATGAATGGCAACCTGACAGATAATAAAAGAGGTACATAAATCAGCAAAAACACACGCAGATCCATAAAGATACACTTGAGGAATGGAGATCAGATCTGTTTTCATTGGCTTGAGATTAGCTGTGACTTTATTGGAGCTGGTGTCATTTGCTGTCTTTCTCAGTGGGCTGAAAATAAGAACTGACCTTAAAGACATGGTGACTGGTGGTGGTGTTACTGAGGCTTCATTGTTCAAATGTTCCCTGCAGAGTGTGCCTCGCTTACCCTCATTGTCAATGGATGGGGACTTTGTTATTGGAGGTGTTTTTTCTATTCATTACAAGCTGTTCACAATGATTCATAAATACAACACCAAGCCTGAACCTCTAAGATGCACAGGAAGGTTAGTATGATGGAAAAGTGGGAAAATGAAACAATAGATGTATTTGAAAGATATGTTTTTTGAACAGTTAGGTGTTGTGTTGTCAAATAGCATACTGTTCATTTCTTATTCAAATTAAAAAAACTAATTAATATGTCACATTATCAAATTATGTTAAAGATCATATATATTGGAACACGTACTTTACTTAATTGTGTTATGAGTGTGTTTTAAACATTTATGTATACAATTTCTGTTTTACTATCTATTTTGTGTAAATATCAGAACACATGTCAATGTTTCTGTGGCAGTTTGAACACCCGCAATTTGCGCTTCTCTCGTGCAATGACCTTTGCTATTGAAGAGATAAACAACAGCACAGAGCTGCTGCCGGGCATCAAACTCGGATATCGGATCTATGACTCATGTGCCTCTGTGTCCGTGGCCATGGATGCAGCGTTTCAGTTATCAAATGGTCAAGACCCTGTGTTCTACAAATACAACAATTGCTCCCAGTCTGGAGTGGTGATGGCTGTTGTTGGAGAATCTGGGTCTTCACAAACCATCGGTATATCACACATAATTGGCACCCTCAACATCCCTCAGGTATGTACGCAGACTTTAATGCAAACACAATTAGAAATTGTCAGTGTTTTTGATCAAGTTTTTTTTTCTACATACTTTAGGTCAGTCACTTTTCTACATGTTCCTGTCTGTCAGACAAGCAGCAGTTCCCAACTTTCTTCAGAACAGTTCCCAGTGACCAGTTCCAAGCTGATGCTCTGGCCAAGCTGGTGAAACACTTTGGCTGGACTTGGATAGGAGCTGTCTGCTCAGACTCAGATTATGGAAATTATGGGATGGCATCTTTTCTTGATGCAGCACAGAGAGAGGGGATCTGTGTGGAGTACTCTGAGTCCTTCTATCGGACCGACCCACGGAGCAAGATCCAGAGAGTAGCTGATGTCATCCGCAGGTTTCTACATCGATTTTTTGATTGTATATCTTGAATTGGTGAAATTATTGCTTAAAAATACTTGAAGTAATGTTTTATTTTTAAATCTGCAAGAAATGTATGAATTGTTCCCTTCTTTTAATGTGCTTCAAAAAAAGCTGTGAAATCATTTAAACTGCACTGAAAAAAGTAAACATTGGTCTAACCTAAAAAACAGGGGTCTAACTTTAAAATACTGAAGTAATCGGTCACAAGTAATTTAATTAGGTTTATCCAAGTTAATCGTTTTAGTTTACTTTGAACAAACTTAATAAATTAACTTTGAAAGAACTTAATTTAATGACGTGACCGATTACTTCAATTTTTTTACGTTAGACCCCTGTTTTCTTTTATCAGTGTGAGCGCCTTTAACTTTACGTCTGTAGAATTAAATAGTTACCTTTTGTGTTGAAAATATAACATGGAACATGGTTATTATTCAAGAGCAGTGTCATGATATAATGAAAATAAAATCAATAAATAACCAAAAGAAGCTTAAATGCAAAAATTACTGTTTATAGGTCAACAGCTACAGTTATTGTGGCATTTGCAGCTCCAGGAGACATGATGGCCCTTCTACAGGAGCTGGCACTAGAGCCTGCACCACCTCGTCAGTGGGTAGGAAGTGAAGCCTGGGTATCTGACCCAAACTTTTTCAGCTTCAGTTTCTGTACAGGAGCCATCGGAGTTGCCATTCAGAAATCTGTCATCCCAGGTCTGAGAAACTTCTTACTGGATCTTTCTCCCACTGCAGTAGCTTCATCTTCACTGCTAACTGAGTTCTGGGAGGAGGCATTCAACTGCACACTGAAAAAAAGTGAGGAAGTTTAACAAAAATGATTAAATGTGTCTCCCAAAAAGTGTTTCCAGTGTTTTAATTTGTGTTATCATTCAGTGTGAAAGCAATAACGGAACATGTCTCATGATTTGCATTATTATTTTGAAGTGTCAGGATAAGTCATATATTTTACCCAATGCTTTATGATTTGTGTAAATCGATTGTGTAAATGGTCAATGACAGAATATTATGCCCTTGTCTTTATTTGTTATTAGGAGTTGCTTCAGAACAAAGAGTGTGTGATGGAACTGAAGACATTAATATCCTTCAAAACGCGTACACTGACACCTCTCAGTTAAGAATCACTAACATGGTGTATAAAGCTGTTTATGCAATAGCTCATGCCATTCACAATGCAGTGTGTCTGGAGACTAATTTCACCACTCAGTGTGACAAACACATCAGACTGGAGTCCAAACAGGTTAGAGCAAAAAAACAAACAAACAAGAAATATGTTGCTTTTTATATAAATTATGAACTATCAGAGCATGCAGCTTAAATTTGATGTGTAAGCCATTGTTTTTGCTTCCCCTCTCATTTGTTCTTTCAGGTTTTTTATAGACTGAAAAAAGTCAACTTTTCCCGTAATGGTTATCCTGTGTCATTTGATGCTAACGGGGATCCTGTAGCTTATTATGAGCTGGTCAACTGGCAGAAGAGTGAGAGTGGAGTTATTGAGCTGGTAACAGTAGGGTACTATGATGCATCACTGCCTAAAGGCCAGGAGTTCCGTATTAACAGAAACATAACCTGGGTGGAAGGTGGCACAAAAGTAAAGAACCTCATATGAAAAATTTGCTAAGAATTTTTTTTACTAAACTTGCACAACAGCTGCAAAAAAAGTGGAAAAAGAAGAAAAAATTTATTCAAATTGTGTTGCTTGTGTCTCTAACAGGTTCCAGTATCAGTGTGCTCTGAGAGTTGTCCTCCAGGAACTCGTAAAGTGTTACAGAAAGGAAAACCCATCTGCTGCTATGATTGTATACCATGTCCTGAAGGAGAGATCAGTAACACAACAGGTACAATCTAATATTGTTCTTGCATATTTGCATCAGTAATTATCAAAGCACTAAGACAACTTTTTAAATTTCATTTGTAGATTCTCCAGACTGCTTCTCATGTCCCAGTGAATTCTGGCCTAATGCTCAGAGAGATGCTTGTTTCCCCAAACCTGTGGAGTTTCTTTCCTTTGATGAAGTCCTGTCAATCATCCTGGCTGCATTCTCTGTTAGTGGGGCCTGTCTGGCCATCATAACAGCAGCTATTTTCTTTCATCACAGAACAACTCCAATAGTCAGAGCCAACAACTCTGAGCTGAGCTTCCTGCTGCTCTTCTCTCTGACTCTGTGTTTCTTATGTTCATTAACTTTCATTGGAGCTCCCTCTGATTGGTCCTGCATGCTGCGACACACAGCGTTTGGCATCACCTTTGTTCTCTGTATCTCCTGTGTTCTTGGCAAAACTGTAGTGGTTTTAATGGCCTTTAAAGCTACACTTCCAGGTAGTAATGTCATGAAATGGTTTGGGCCTCCACAGCAAAGAATGACTGTAGTGTTTTTCACATTCATTCAAGTTCTAATCTGTACTGTTTGGTTGTTACTCAGTCCTCCCTTCCCAATGAAAAATCTCAGCACATACAAGGAGAAGATCATCCTGGAATGTGCATTAGGTTCTGCTGTTGGCTTCTGGGCTGTGCTGGGCTACATTGGACTGCTGGCTGTTTTTTGCTTTGTGTTAGCTGTTCTAGCTCGGAAACTACCTGATAATTTTAATGAAGCCAAGATGATCACCTTCAGCATGCTGATATTCTGTGCAGTGTGGATCACCTTCATCCCAGCATATGTCAGCTCTCCTGGGAAATATACTGTAGCTGTGGAGATATTTGCTATTCTGGCCTCCAGTTTTGGACTGATTCTGTGTATATTTGCTCCAAAGTGTTTCATCATATTATTGCAACCAGAGAAGAACTCCAAAAAATGTGTAATGAACAAAAAGTAATTCTAACTGATCAGAGATTTTAAAACAAATTCCCAGGATGACTTTTAATGCTGATTCAAGATAATGCAACAATTTTTCACTTTGTTGCAGATTGTCAACAAAATAAAACAAATTGTCATCCTGCCACCTGTGTCTCGTCCTGTCATCACCTCCCCAGTATATCAGCGTGTCTGTCTCATCTGTGTTTTGTCAGATCCTTGTCGTCCTTAGCCTGTCTTCTCATCTCTTGCCCTATCTGTGTTTCCTAGTCTGTTACCTTTAATAAATATCATCCTTTACTTAAGATCTGTGCCTGGATCCTCCTTTTACCCACACCAAAACATGACAGATAACTATCTTCTTTACAGAACAAAACACTGTTTTAAAATACAATTTCAGACACCAAATATAATAATAATATGTAACAATCAAATATAGAACATATAACAGCGCCATAATCATGCGGAAGTGACATCACCGTCCTGCTACCGTTAGCGGGAGTCACTTAGCTTCACAGGCTAACCAAACTTGACTAATAAATAACAGCAATACGGCAACTTTGTTCTACTTTTAGAAGATAAAACATGGCACAATAAAACGGCCTTGAACATATTAGACAGTCTGTGTGTTTAACCTGACCTGTAACACAAAACAGAGCTTTAGATGAGCAGCAGTACAGCAAATAGCCTGAGCTCCTCACTGCTAGCTTGCTTCTTCTGCTATAAAATGCCTGGAAGCATCAGCCAGTCACCTTCAAAGCTGGATCACTACTGCCATCTATTGGTGGAAATTGGTATTGGCCAAAATGTTTGTGTCAAAAATAAGTGAGGTTTAAAAGAATAACAACTGAGATTTATCTGTCATATTTATGTTTTATAAAAATGAATTAACTGTTGAGAGTTAAGGGCGCCACTTATTGTTCAGATTTTTACTGCCTACAGTTTGAATTAATTTAACACAGCTGACTTAAAGGACAATACCAGGTGCTTTATTTATTTGGGAAAAAATAAATAACAATTGAAAAGTAAATTTAAGTGAACTGTGTTTCTCTGTGATAATTATGTCAAACAACTACACAAAGTTCTTAGTAGTTGGTCAGCACTGCAGACCAGTCTGGAGCACCAGCGGCAACAAACAGATTATAGGAGTGGAAGTCAGGTACAAAACTGCATCTATGGCTGTTTCTGAGACTGAATTTGAGATGGAGGTAGTTGTTTTATTGTTTCTGGATATGATGGTGTCAGCCTTGTCTCTGATATTTTCATAGAGCACACAATTATGCATTTAAATAATGATCTTGTGGTGTAAATACATACATACATAAATATCTATCTATCTATCTATCTATCTATCTATCTATCTATCTATCTATCTATCTATCTATCTATCTATCTATCTATCTATCTATCTATCAATTAGATACATATAAAAATAAATAAATATATTCTTGTTCATGTATATCTAACTCGCCTCGCCTTCTTCCGCTTATCCGGGTCCGGGTTGCGGGGGCAGCATTCCAAGTCGGGCAGCCCAGGCCACCTTCTCCCCGGCCAAGTCCACCAGCTCCTCAGCTGGGACGCCCAGGCGTTCCCAGGCCAAACTGAAGATGTATTTCCTCCAGCTTGTCCTGGGTCGACCTGGGGGCCTCCTGCCGGAAGGACATGCCCAGAACACCTCCCGAGGGAGGCGTCCAGGAGGCATCCTTACCAGATGCCCGAACCACCTCAACTGGCTCCTTTCGATATGGAGGAGCAGCGACTCTACTCCGAGTCTCTCCCGGATGTCCGAGCTTCTTACCCATCCCTAAGGCTGAGCCCGGCCACCCTGCGGAGGAAACTCATTTCAGCCGCTTGTATCCGCGATCTCGTTCTTTTGGTCATTACCCAAAGCTCATGACCATAGGTGAGGATTGGGACGTAGACCGACCGGTAAATCGAGAGCCTTGCTTTCTGGCTCAGCTCCCTCTTTACCACAACAGACCGGTTCAGCGTCCGCATCACNCTAATCTGTACTGTTTGGTTGTTACTCAGTCCTCCCTTCCCAATGAAAAATCTCAGCACATACAAGGAGAAGATCATCCTGGAATGTGCATTAGGTTCTGCTGTTGGCTTCTGGGCTGTGCTGGGCTACATTGGCCTGCTGGCTGTTTTTTGCTTTGTGTTAGCTGTTCTAGCTCGGAAACTACCTGATAATTTTAATGAAGCCAAGATGATCACCTTCAGCATGCTGATATTCTGTGCAGTGTGGATCACCTTCATCCCAGCATATGTCAGCTCTCCTGGGAAATTGACTGTAGCTGTGGAGATATTTGCTATTCTGGCCTCCAGTTTTGGACTGATTCTGTGTATATTTGCTCCAAAGTGTTTCATCATATTATTTCAACCAGAGAAGAACTCCAAAAAATGTGTAATGAACAAAAAATAATTCTAACTGATCAGAGATTTTAAAACAAATTCCCAGGATGACTTTTAATGCTGATTCAAGATAATGCAACAATTTTTCACTTTTGTTGCAGAACTTTTTGCAGTCATAATTCTTGACATAAATATTTCTGGAAAATTTAGAATCATATTTCTTTGACTTCTGTGTTATGCTAAAATTCAAATCTTGTCATGTTCTGCCACCTATGTGTTAAGTTTTGCCTGTCTTCTCCACTGTGTTTTTACATGTTCCTCCTCCTGTCTCCCTGCACTAATCCTCCATAGGTGTGTCTCATCTCCCTGATTACCTCCATCCATATAAGTACTGTTTAGTTTGTTTACTGTTGGTTCCTCCTGTGGTATCCTGTGTTTAGTTCTTTTCAGTTTTAATAAAGCTGTTTTGAGTTCATCTGCCTGCTGCTGTGGCCATTTTTACCAGAATTTGGTCCTGCTCAACCCCAATCATAACAACAATGTTTGCCGAATGTCTATTTAAAATGCTTAAGCCTGGGGCACACAGAGGATTGATGCGTAGCGCCATTGAATCGCCACGGTCTTTTGGGTTCATAGGACGCGCTACGCAGCTGACTGCTTCTTGGGAAATCGCCGTAATAAAAGACGCTGCGCAGCGCTTGAAATAGAACCAGATCCTATATTTAGCGCCTCCGTGCAGACCGGCGTTTGCGTTGTGCTCTCCATGTAGCCACTCTCAGTAACTATAATGTTTTTGTTTTTTTTAAACGGTGCGGGCGCTATTCATTCGTCTTCTGTGTGCCCCAGGCTTAAACAATATTTCATTTGCAACCACCTACTCCTGTTGAGGAAAGTGGGGAACTGTTTACTGTCTCCAGCAATTCACAGGCATTTTGTGGTGTACACCACAGACAGGTCCCCAGTACATACTTCAAAATAAAATGGGGATAAAATTCAAATTAACATTGCATATGGTGCACACGGAATGATGACAACTTTGATTCTGGTGCCATAAGAATGTATTCTTTTCTCTGCAACACAAAACAGAGCTTTAGATGAGCAGCAGTACAGCACATAGCTTTTTCTGACTGAGCTCCTCACCGCTAGCTTGTTTCTTCTGCTATATCCAATGCTCAGTTAATAGAGCTCAACTAACAATATATCAACAGTATACGAAACAGATGTAAAGTCAGATATGAGATAATGTCATATGTCGCCATCTAGTGTCCTGTCTTGTGTCCTGTTCTCATGTTTCTCCCTTTTTGTCTCCCAGAGGTGAATCCAATTGTCATCCTGCCACCTGTGTCTCTTGCTGTCATCACCTCCCCAGTATATCAGTGTGCCTGTCTCGTCTGTGTTTTGTCAGATCCTTGTCTTCCTTAGTCTGTCTTCTCGTCCCTTGCCCTATCTGTGTTTCCCAGTCCTAGTCTGTGCTACCTTTAATAAATATCATTCTTTACTTAACATCTGTGCCTGAATCCTCCTTTTACCCACACCAAAACGTGACAGAGGATCCAACCAAACTATGGATCCAGCAGATGCTTGCCCGGAGCACGCTGTTACCTTTTAATAAATATCATCCATCCATCATCTTCCGAAACCTCTTAATCCTCCACAGAGGGTCACGGGGGAGCCGGTGCCTAACTCCAGCAGTCAACGGGCGAGAGGCGGGGCACACCCTGGACAGGTCGCCAGTCCATCGCAGGGCCACACAGAGAAGAATGAGACAAACAACCAACCACACACCCACTCACACTTAAAGTGATAATATGCAACTTTTTCATATTTTAAAATCTTTTCCTTGAGTCAGTATGTGCTAATATGACCCTTTATAGAGTTAATGAAAAGTCACTTAGCCCCATCTGGTGATTAGATCTGGAATACCACGATTGCAAGATCTCCGTCGCCGTCATGGTACCCAGGAAGTCACGTGTCTCACAAGGGTTTGGCTAACCCAAAGTGGCTAGCTGTTATGCTAGCACTGGAGTGTTTTTAGCTCATGATTCCTGATTTTTTTTTCAATCTCTCCCTGCTTGAACACAGTTGATTTCTTTGAAAGTGTAAATAACCGCTCCTGTAGAAAGCTATGAAGGCTGAGGAGACATTTCAACAGGTAGATATTGGCGTTTAGAAGCTGAAACGATCTGGTAACTTTTTAATGCAGTAATTTAAAACGGACACCAAAGGGCACCCAAAACAAGCAAAACTGCATATTATCGCTTTAAGGACAATTTACAAGCCCAATTAGCCTGACAGTCATGTTTTTTGGTCTGTGGGAGGAAACCGGAGTACCCGGAGAAAACACACGCATGTATGGGGAGAACATGCAAACTCCATGCAGAGAGGCCGCAGAGCCGGGATGCAAACCCATGACCTTCTTGCTGTGAAGCAACAGTGCTAACCAACTGTGCCACCATGCAGCCCTTAATAAATATCATCCTTTACTTAACATCTGCACCTGAATCCTCCTGTTACCCACACCAGAATGTGACAGATAACTATCTTCTTTACAGAACAAAACACTGTTTTAAAATACAATTTCAGACACCAAATATAATAATAATATGTAACAATCAAATATAGAACATATAACAGCGCCATAATCATGCAGAAGTGACATCACCGTCCTGCTACCGTTAGCGGGAGTCACTTAGCTTCACAGGCTAACCAAACTTGACTAATAAACGCCAGCAATACGGCAACTTTGTTCTACTTTTAGAAGATAAAACATGGCACAATAAAACGGCCTTGAACATATTAGACAGTCTGTGTGTTTAACCTGACCTGTAACACAAAACAGAGCTTTAGATGAGCAGCAGTACAGCAAATAGCCTGAGCTCCTCACTGCTAGCTTGCTTCTTCTGCTATAAAATGCCTGGAAGCATCAGCCAGTCACCTTCAAAGCTGGAACACTACTGCCATCTATTGGCGGAAATTGGTATTGGCCAAAATGTTTGTGTCAAAAATAAGTGAGGTTTAAAAGAATAACAACTGAGATTTATCTGTCATATTTATGTTTTATAAAAATGAATTAACTGTTGAGAGTTAAGGGCGCCACTTATTGTTCAGATTTTTACTGCCTACAGTTTGAATTAATTTAACACAGCTGACTTAAAGGACAATACCAGGTGCTTTATTTATTTGGAAAAAATAAATAACAATTGAAAATTAAATTTAAGTGAACTGTGTTTCTCTGTGATAATTATGTCAAACAACTACACAAAGTTCTTAGTAGTTGGTCAGCACTGCAGACCAGTCTGGAGCACCAGCGGCAACAAACAGATTATAGGAGTGGAAGTCAGGTACAAAACTGCATCTATGGCTGTTTCTGAGACTGAATTTGAGATGGAGGTAGTTGTTTTATTGTTTCTGGATATGATGGTGTCAGCCTTGTCTCTGATATTTTCATAGAGCACACAGTTACTGTAATTTCCAGACTATAAGTCACATTTTTTTTCATAGTTTGGCTGATCCTGCGACTTATACCAAAGTATAAAATTTCACGTTTGTCACTTTCACACCTAAAACCGCTAGATGGCGCTCTAGGCCTGTGTACCAATCAGCCGCCACACTTGGTAGTAATATTACAGTAATGCTGGACTTGTGAATAAAGATCACGCCTTGGCGCAACAGAGGGAGGTGTTGCTAATAACGTAGCAAAGGTGAGCTGACCCCCGAATGGAAAAAGTATTTAAAAATCAGTTAAACACTGGAAAGCTGTTACTCATACTCAACGGAGATGCAAACTGGACCAACACTGAGATCCGGGTGCTTCTGGCGTTATGAGCAGAAGTAGAAGTCGCCTGTCTGTTTACAGACGCCTCCGTCTCATGTAACCCTGCACGTCGACAGCGCGAAG
>SSNR01000398.1:492216-540840 GCA_006937965.1 Callopanchax toddi
GGCCTGCTGGCTGTTTTTTGCTTTGTGTTAGCTGTTCTAGCTCGGAAACTACCTGATAATTTTAATGAAGCCAAGCTGATCACCTTCAGCATGCTGATATTCTGTGCAGTGTGGATCACCTTCATCCCAGCATATGTCAGCTCTCCTGGGAAATTGACTGTAGCTGTGGAGATATTTGCTATTCTGGCCTCCAGTTTTGGACTGATTCTGTGTATATTTGCTCCAAAGTGTTTCATCATATTATTTCAACCAGAGAAGAACTCCAAAAAATGTGTAATGAACAAAAAATAATTCTAACTGATCAGAGATTTTAAAACAAATTCCCAGGATGACTTTTAATGCTGATTCAAGATAATGCAACAATTTTTCACTTTTGTTGCAGAACTTTTTGCAGTCATAATTCTTGACATAAATATTTCTGGAAAATTTAGAATCATATTTCTTTGACTTCTGTGTTATGCTAAAATTCAAATCTTGTCATGTTCTGCCACCTATGTGTTAAGTTTTGCCTGTCTTCTCCACTGTGTTTTTACATGTTCCTCCTCCTGTCTCCCTGCACTAATCCTCCATAGGTGTGTCTCATCTCCCTGATTACCTCCATCCATATAAGTACTGTTTAGTTTGTTTACTGTTGGTTCCTCCTGTGGTATCCTGTGTTTAGTTCTTTTCAGTTTTAATAAAGCTGTTTTGAGTTCATCTGCCTGCTGCTGTGGCCATTTTTACCAGAATTTGGTCCTGCTCAACCCCAATCATAACAACAATGTTTGCCGAATGTCTATTTAAAATGCTTAAGCCTGGGGCACACAGAGGATTGATGCGTAGCGCCATTGAATCGCCACGGTCTTTTGGGTTCATAGGACGCGCTACGCAGCTGACTGCTTCTTGGGAAATCGCCGTAATAAAAGACGCTGCGCAGCGCTTGAAATAGAACCAGATCCTATATTTAGCGCCTCCGTGCAGACCGGCGTTTGCGTTGTGCTCTCCATGTAGCCACTCTCAGTAACTATAATGTTTTTGTTTTTTTTAAACGGTGCGGGCGCTATTCATTCGTCTTCTGTGTGCCCCAGGCTTAAACAATATTTCATTTGCAACCACCTACTCCTGTTGAGGAAAGTGGGGAACTGTTTACTGTCTCCAGCAATTCACAGGCATTTTGTGGTGTACACCACAGACAGGTCCCCAGTACATACTTCAAAATAAAATGGGGATAAAATTCAAATTAACATTGCATATGGTGCACACGGAATGATGACAACTTTGATTCTGGTGCCATAAGAATGTATTCTTTTCTCTGCAACACAAAACAGAGCTTTAGATGAGCAGCAGTACAGCACATAGCTTTTTCTGACTGAGCTCCTCACCGCTAGCTTGTTTCTTCTGCTATATCCAATGCTCAGTTAATAGAGCTCAACTAACAATATATCAACAGTATACGAAACAGATGTAAAGTCAGATATGAGATAATGTCATATGTCGCCATCTAGTGTCCTGTCTTGTGTCCTGTTCTCATGTTTCTCCCTTTTTGTCTCCCAGAGGTGAATCCAATTGTCATCCTGCCACCTGTGTCTCTTGCTGTCATCACCTCCCCAGTATATCAGTGTGCCTGTCTCGTCTGTGTTTTGTCAGATCCTTGTCTTCCTTAGTCTGTCTTCTCGTCCCTTGCCCTATCTGTGTTTCCCAGTCCTAGTCTGTGCTACCTTTAATAAATATCATTCTTTACTTAACATCTGTGCCTGAATCCTCCTTTTACCCACACCAAAACGTGACAGAGGATCCAACCAAACTATGGATCCAGCAGATGCTTGCCCGGAGCACGCTGTTACCTTTTAATAAATATCATCCATCCATCATCTTCCGAAACCTCTTAATCCTCCACAGAGGGTCACGGGGGAGCCGGTGCCTAACTCCAGCAGTCAACGGGCGAGAGGCGGGGCACACCCTGGACAGGTCGCCAGTCCATCGCAGGGCCACACAGAGAAGAATGAGACAAACAACCAACCACACACCCACTCACACTTAAAGTGATAATATGCAACTTTTTCATATTTTAAAATCTTTTCCTTGAGTCAGTATGTGCTAATATGACCCTTTATAGAGTTAATGAAAAGTCACTTAGCCCCATCTGGTGATTAGATCTGGAATACCACGATTGCAAGATCTCCGTCGCCGTCATGGTACCCAGGAAGTCACGTGTCTCACAAGGGTTTGGCTAACCCAAAGTGGCTAGCTGTTATGCTAGCACTGGAGTGTTTTTAGCTCATGATTCCTGATTTTTTTTTCAATCTCTCCCTGCTTGAACACAGTTGATTTCTTTGAAAGTGTAAATAACCGCTCCTGTAGAAAGCTATGAAGGCTGAGGAGACATTTCAACAGGTAGATATTGGCGTTTAGAAGCTGAAACGATCTGGTAACTTTTTAATGCAGTAATTTAAAACGGACACCAAAGGGCACCCAAAACAAGCAAAACTGCATATTATCGCTTTAAGGACAATTTACAAGCCCAATTAGCCTGACAGTCATGTTTTTTGGTCTGTGGGAGGAAACCGGAGTACCCGGAGAAAACACACGCATGTATGGGGAGAACATGCAAACTCCATGCAGAGAGGCCGCAGAGCCGGGATGCAAACCCATGACCTTCTTGCTGTGAAGCAACAGTGCTAACCAACTGTGCCACCATGCAGCCCTTAATAAATATCATCCTTTACTTAACATCTGCACCTGAATCCTCCTGTTACCCACACCAGAATGTGACAGATAACTATCTTCTTTACAGAACAAAACACTGTTTTAAAATACAATTTCAGACACCAAATATAATAATAATATGTAACAATCAAATATAGAACATATAACAGCGCCATAATCATGCAGAAGTGACATCACCGTCCTGCTACCGTTAGCGGGAGTCACTTAGCTTCACAGGCTAACCAAACTTGACTAATAAACGCCAGCAATACGGCAACTTTGTTCTACTTTTAGAAGATAAAACATGGCACAATAAAACGGCCTTGAACATATTAGACAGTCTGTGTGTTTAACCTGACCTGTAACACAAAACAGAGCTTTAGATGAGCAGCAGTACAGCAAATAGCCTGAGCTCCTCACTGCTAGCTTGCTTCTTCTGCTATAAAATGCCTGGAAGCATCAGCCAGTCACCTTCAAAGCTGGAACACTACTGCCATCTATTGGCGGAAATTGGTATTGGCCAAAATGTTTGTGTCAAAAATAAGTGAGGTTTAAAAGAATAACAACTGAGATTTATCTGTCATATTTATGTTTTATAAAAATGAATTAACTGTTGAGAGTTAAGGGCGCCACTTATTGTTCAGATTTTTACTGCCTACAGTTTGAATTAATTTAACACAGCTGACTTAAAGGACAATACCAGGTGCTTTATTTATTTGGAAAAAATAAATAACAATTGAAAATTAAATTTAAGTGAACTGTGTTTCTCTGTGATAATTATGTCAAACAACTACACAAAGTTCTTAGTAGTTGGTCAGCACTGCAGACCAGTCTGGAGCACCAGCGGCAACAAACAGATTATAGGAGTGGAAGTCAGGTACAAAACTGCATCTATGGCTGTTTCTGAGACTGAATTTGAGATGGAGGTAGTTGTTTTATTGTTTCTGGATATGATGGTGTCAGCCTTGTCTCTGATATTTTCATAGAGCACACAGTTACTGTAATTTCCAGACTATAAGTCACATTTTTTTTCATAGTTTGGCTGATCCTGCGACTTATACCAAAGTATAAAATTTCACGTTTGTCACTTTCACACCTAAAACCGCTAGATGGCGCTCTAGGCCTGTGTACCAATCAGCCGCCACACTTGGTAGTAATATTACAGTAATGCTGGACTTGTGAATAAAGATCACGCCTTGGCGCAACAGAGGGAGGTGTTGCTAATAACGTAGCAAAGGTGAGCTGACCCCCGAATGGAAAAAGTATTTAAAAATCAGTTAAACACTGGAAAGCTGTTACTCATACTCAACGGAGATGCAAACTGGACCAACACTGAGATCCGGGTGCTTCTGGCGTTATGAGCAGAAGTAGAAGTCGCCTGTCTGTTTACAGACGCCTCCGTCTCATGTAACCCTGCACGTCGACAGCGCGAAGACCACCCCATATCGCCATTGAGTAATTTTTTGTGAAAAGCACATGATTGCGCAAAATTACCGGCACGGTCTGAACACTTATGAACGGCCAAATACCCAGATACCGGCTCAGCTTCGTGGAAAATTGTTTTATAAAAACAGCTAATAATGTGAAATACCAGTTTTTGGTCTCGGATTTTGTAAAATAAAATTTCCTCCAAAAATGTGACTTATTATCCAATGCGACTTATATGTGTTTTTTTCTTCTTTATTATGCATTTTTTGGCTGGTGCGACTTATACTCAGGAGCGACTTACAGTCCGGAAAATGCAGTATGCAGTTAATAAATGCTCTTGTGGTGTAAATACATATCTATCTATCTATCTATCTATCTATCTATCTATCTATCTATCTATCTATCTATCTATCTATCTATCTATCTATCTATCTATAATTTTCCAATTAGATACATATAAAAATAAATAAATATATTCTCGTTCATGTATATCTAACTCAAAAGAATAAATCCAGTTTAAAAACAATTCAAATTTAAATATTATGAATTTATATATGGATACATGAATTTTACATAAATCATCAAAAGACCAACTACTGGTGCTTAAAGCTTGTCTGAAAAATGAGTTAAAATTTAAAACTTGGAAGATAAAAAGCTACATTTTCTGGTCCTTAGAAACAACGCCAACGCTTAGTTATTAAAAGCAGATTAAAGTGGGCAGTGCAAACGTGTCATAATCAAACATCACTGGCTGAGTGCGTTCTGTTTCTGAGAACTGAAAACCTGACGTATTATAGAAGGGGTATGTAAACCAATAAAATCACAATTAGACCTAAATACAGACAGCTGAGGATGGATATCTGGACCATCTTTACTGGTTTGAGAATAGCTGTGAACTTTTTGGAGGTGATAACAGTTATTGTCTTGAGTGGTTCTCTAGATGGGCTGAATCCAAGGATTGAGCCTATAGAGGCTCTGAATGGTGAGGAGGTTTCATCGATGCAGTGTAACCTGCAAAGTACTCCTCGTTTTTCTGCATTTTCAAAAGATGGGGACTTTGTTATTGGAGGCATATTTTCTGTTCACTACAAATTGCACACTGTGATAAACAACTACACCACCAAGCCTGAACCTCTGAGATGCACAGGGAGGTTAGTAATAGAGTGAGATGTGGGAAACTGTGTTGTGTTAAATCTGCATGAATGGAAATGTGATTTACTGCAGTTTGCTGATTCTAGAGGGAAAAAACAACTTTTAATTTTAAAATCAGAAAGTTACACGTAGCCATTTTTTATATCAATTTCTTTAGTCAGTTAAAATACATTTTAAATATAGTTTTATTTATTTTGGGTTTTAAACTGATTACATTTTTTATGTGAACATTGATATTTACCTGATTGATTTTGTGCAGCATTGTTGAACGAGAACTGCGTTTTTCTCGTGCAATGATCTTTGCTATTGAGGAGATAAACAACAGCACAGAGCTGCTGCCTGGAGTCAAACTAGGACATCAGATCTTTGACTCGTGTGCCTCAGTGCCTGTGGCTGCACACGTGGCATTTCAACTATTAAACGGTCAGGATCCTGTATTTTACACAGACAGAAACTGTTCTCAGTCTGGTATGGTGATGGCTGTTGTTGGAGAGTCTGGATCCACACCATCAATCAGCATGTCAGGCATCCTCGGGTCCTTCAACGTCCCTCTAGTAAGTAGTCTGAGTTTCCTGCAGGCTGAAATAAAATGTTACTGATTTTGTGTTACTGTTAGAAAACCAGGATTTCCCCTCTCATTTTAGGTGAGCCATTATGCCACTTGTTCCTGTCTGTCAGATAAGAAGCAGTACCCGACTTTTTTCAGAACTATTCCCAGTGACCAGTTCCAAGCTGATGCTCTGGCCAAGCTGGTGAAACACTTTGGCTGGACTTGGATAGGAGCTGTCCGCTCAGACTCAGATTATGGAAATTATGGAATGGCAGCTTTTCTTCATGCAGCACAGAGAGAGGGAATCTGTGTGGAGTACTCTGAGTCCTTCTATCGGACCGACCCACATAGCAAGATCCAGAGAGTAGCAGATGTTATCCGCAGGTTTTTACGTCACTGATTATTGTTTTATATCTTGTATTGATGTGGACCACCTAAAGTGAAAATATGCTCAAAGTACTTTTTTTTTAAATCTGGTACATGCTTCTCTCGTCAACATGTTTTATTTTCTTTCTAGGTCAACAGCGATGGTTGTTGTTGCATTTATTGCCTCTGGAGATATGAGGGTCCTGCTAGAGGAGCTGGCTCTGGAGCCTCCACCTCCTCGCCAGTGGATTGGAACTGAATCCTGGGTAATTGACCCATACATGGTGAGGTTCAGTTTCTGTGCTGGGGCCATTGGATTTGCCATACAGAAATCTGTCATCCCAGGTTTGAGAGACTTCCTGCTGAATCTTTCTCCCACTGAAGTAGCTAAGTCTTCAGTCCTTACTGAGTTCTGGCAGGATGCATTCAACTGCACACTGACAAAAAGTGAGAATGTTCACAAGAAGGTCACACAAAACTAACCGTATTGTTTTATATTGTGTTCTGTTACATTCCTAGCAAGTCCAAGCAAAAATAAATTCTACTGCTATTTTATGAAAATATGTTTATTTCTAATTCCGGCCAAAGGAGGAATATAAGCTGGTTATTCTAAATGTTTGGGTTGAGTTCTTTACACAATCTGTCAGAAAAATCACACGTGTCCCTCTCTCAACCTGTCTAAAGGTACTGATGCAAAAAGAAGAGCATGTGATGGAACTGAAGACATCAAAAAGCTCCAAACCACATACGCTGATACATCCCAGTTAAGAGTGACCAACATGGTGTATAAAGCTGTTTATGCAATAGCTCATGCCATTCACAATGTAGTGTGTAAAGAAACTTATTTCAACCCTCAGTGTGACAAAAACATCAGACTGGACTCCAAACAGGTTTGAACAACTAAAGAGTGAATCTTTAACATTTTGATTTGTAAAAGAAGCGATTGTTGGCCATTGTTTTTTTTTTTTTTGTCCTCTTCACATTTTCTTCAGGTTGTTTTTGAGATTAGGAAAGTCAACTTTTCCCAAAATGGTTATCCTGTGTCATTTGATGCTAACGGGGATCCTGTAGCTTTTTATGAGCTGGTCAACTGGCAGAAGAGTGAGAGTGGAGTTATTGAGCTGGTAACAGTAGGGTACTATGATGCATCACTGCCTAAAGGCCAGGAGTTCCAAATTACTAAGAACATAACCTGGGTGGACAGCAGCACACAAGTAATAAGCCAAATGATGAAACAGATGTAAAATTTTGTGGACTAACTGATATGGCTGGTAACAAAACTTGTTTTCCCGATGTCTTTGTGACAGGTTCCAGTATCAGTGTGCTCTGAGAGTTGTCCTCCAGGAACTCGTAAAGTGTTACAGAAAGGAAAACCCATCTGCTGCTATGATTGTATACCATGTCCTGAAGGAGAGATCAGTAACACTACAGGTAAAGCAATAGAGTTTTTTGTTTTAGTTTAGTTGTGCATCATTATTTGCTTTAAACAATGTTTTTATTGTTCTGTGTAGATTCCACCGACTGCTTCCCATGTCCCAGTGAATTCTGGCCTAATGCTCAGAGAGATGCTTGTTTCCCCAAACCTGTGGAGTTTCTTTCCTTTGATGAAGTCCTGTCAATCATCCTGGCTGCATTCTCTGTTAGTGGGGCCTGTCTGGCCATCATAACAGCAGCTATTTTCTTTCATCACAGAACAACTCCAATAGTCAGAGCCAACAACTCTGAGCTGAGCTTCCTGCTGCTCTTCTCTCTGACTCTGTGTTTCTTATGTTCATTAACTTTCATTGGAGCTCCCTCTGATTGGTCCTGCATGCTGCGACACACAGCGTTTGGCATCATCTTTGTTCTCTGTATCTCCTGTGTTCTTGGCAAAACTGTAGTGGTTTTAATGGCCTTTAAAGCTACACTTCCAGGTAGTAATGTCATGAAATGGTTTGGGCCTCCACAGCAAAGAATGACTGTAGTGGTTTTCACGTTTATTCAAGCCCTAATCTGTACTGTGTGGTTAGTAAACAGCCCTCCCTACCCAATGAAAAATCTCAGCACATACAAGGAGAAGATCATCCTGGAATGTGCATTAGGTTCTGCTGTTGGCTTCTGGGCTGTGCTGGGCTACATTGGCCTGCTGGCTGTTTTTTGCTTTGTGTTAGCTGTTCTAGCTCGGAAACTACCTGATAATTTTAATGAAGCCAAGCTGATCACCTTCAGCATGCTGATATTCTGTGCAGTGTGGATCACCTTCATCCCAGCATATGTCAGCTCTCCTGGGAAATTTACAGTGGCTGTGGAGATATTTGCTATTCTGGCCTCCAGTTTTGGACTGATTCTGTGTATATTTGCTCCAAAGTGTTTCATCATTTTATTTCAACCAGAGAAGAACTCCAAGAAACATGTAATGAACAAAATATAAAAGAATCTTGAAGACTACATAAAACATGAACAGCTACAATGTTGTTTGATCTTTTCACCTTTTCAGACAGCTCTTTAATTTTTTTTAGGTGAAAATCTAAATACAAAACCTGGGGTAATACATCTTTCACTTTGTGTATGTCATGATTCCCCTGTCTGTCTTGTCTTGTTGTTTCATGTCTGTTGTTCCTGTTCTCGCCCCTCCCTCACGTGTTGATTGTCATCAGGTGTTTCGTGTTCCATTGATTTTCTCCCCACAGTATTTAGTCCCTTCTGTTTCTTGTCTCGTCCTGGGTTCATCTTTTCTGTTCTGTTTGTCACAGTCTTGTCATAGTTCGGTTCCTAGTCTTTTGTTTTTTCAGTCTTATTATAGTTTTAGTTATTTAATAAACATTTTTTTGGATTTTGTACCTCCGTCTCCTGCCTCCTGCTTCTCTGCGCCATCGGGTCCACCTCACCACGGTTCATGACAGTGTAATGCAAATATTCTCATCATATTGTGTTTTTGCTTTACTCAATGTACTTTACTTAAACAATAATATTGTAATAATTATGTTAAATAAAACACTGACATTTCTATGATCAGAAATGTGCGGATCGTTAAATGCTACCTTGATTATCTACAAACAGCATTACACATTTAGTTGCAGGGTCATATTTGGTCGGGGGTATGGGGGGGGTTTACCCCCATCTGCTTTTGATGTCACCCCTTTGGTCATTCATTTTTTTTATCCCTGGGGAAAAGATTTTTTTGATCCTCCCTCTGCTTCGACAGAGTGATATCCTGGGGTGCCAGTCAGTTATATAAAGAGGATAAGACAGCAGTCTTCATAGGGACCAATCAAAGCCTGACTGACCATTGGGCATACTGGGCAGGCCATCAGAAAACTTGGGCTGGTCCAAGCCGGTTGCGCAGACTCTTATTAGTGCAGCTCGTTTTAATTTGGACTTCCCATTTTGGTGCGCTGCTAAGGCGCACTGAAAAGGAGTGTTGCTAAGGAGCGCTCAACTTAAAAGTTGAAATATATATCATCCCTCTGCATTTTTCACAAATTGCACACTGCTTAGGTGTAATTGGAAGTCAAAAATAATCCTCCAGACATTTGACATACTGGGTTGTGATGAGTTTATGGGCATTTGAATTGAGGGCCTTTTTTAGAAACCACTGCACATTTCTCCAAGAGCTTTTCTGATGATGCAGATGACTGAACAATGGGGAAAGTAAAACAATTATAAAAGTGAGGAAAAGTAAGTAAGATCTGATTTTTATAGCACCCATTAAAGCTGCCATCAGAAGTATTTGAGCAAGAGAGAATTTTTGGAATCCAGCATACAGAGGTCCCTCCAGTCTCTAATGTGTATTTTGGCAAGTTTAGTCAGCAGACTTTTCTTACTTAAGTCGACGTAGCCCTCAATAGCAGGGGAATGGCAACGTTTGCTCCCACTTGTCTATTTCCTCTTCCAATTTAGAAACTGTAAACAAGAGTGCACAGCCCCACCTTTACAGGTTTGTGGGATGTGTATACACATTGATTGACAGCCAAAAATGCATAAACTCAAATTCGATTGGCTTAAAAAATTTGGAGGTCAGTTTGAAGTGCATGGGTAGCCTTGGACACTAGACGGTCAGTTCTGCTCTGCAGAAATTTGGTCTAGCCACATTCTTTGGGACCTCTGCAGCCTACTGATTGGTCCGGTCAGTCTCGTACCGGGCCAATCACAACGCCTAACGGGTTGGAGGGCGGGATTAGCCGATAACGTCAGCGCTCCGGCTGAATTTAAAGCAGCACTGGACAGTTTTTAACACTTTAATTTAGAGCATTAAAATTGATTCCAATGATTATTTAGTTAGAAACTTGAGCAGTTTCATGTTTGACAGCACTCTGCACCCCTCTACTGGCCAGATACCGCACTAGACAGTTTTGAGGCTCGACCCGAGTCTCAAAGATGATGTCACTTTTTGCTTTACGGCAGAACAGGTCTAAGAACGCTAGGGGAAGACCTCCTGCCAAGGAGGAATTGTTTCAGCAAGCATTTCAGTTTAACCAGTCTGATTATTAACCACAGGTTGAAATATAGCAGAAAATAATGTTCTGAAAGATTTTCTCAACACCAAATCACAGATAAATAAATCTATAAATAATTCAGCCCGAATCTGACGAGACCTGAATCTCTCCTCGAGCTGACTAGAGCAGGGTGATGCCGGAAGGTAAAAACAACAAACCAGTATAACGCCGCCAAATACGTTACTACCTCTGAACTTTGACCTCTGTGATCATCAAAATATTAACCATATTTTTCCCAATAACTTGGAATAAAATGACTCTTTTTTTATGTTAACCTGGATTAACATTCCCAGATCAAGGACGTTTCTCCGGAAGACACCACTGGATTTTCACTCTTTAGTTAATAATAACTCAAAGACTTCCAGACGTCTCCTTCTAACGTCATTACTCCTAATCAAACTGTTTTAAAATGTCTTAATGTGATTAATGCATTTTCTGCCAGTATTAATGAATGTTGATCCTGCATCAGTATAATTTCACATACATACTGTGCCATAGGTTAAGTCAACTGCATCACTCGTTTACTGGTCCCAAGTAACCAATAGTTTTAGTGATCTGAGTCACGTGACATCAATAACTCCTCATTCATTCGCCACGTTCCATAAGACTTTCTGATAGCTCTTCTGACCCTGGAAGCAGTCAGTTCTGATTCAGCCTCGAGTCAGACCACACGCTTAGCTGTTAACTTGTTACACAGCTAACGCTAGTTGCCGGCCCCCTGAGACGGTACCATCAGCCCGTCTGAGCCGATGAAACCAGCATCCCTCTGAGGTCAGACACCTTCAGTCTGACGCTCCATCATGGAAATGCCAGCCCCCGATGCTCTGTGCCGGAAATGGGTCCACTAAGCTCCGTCTCTCAGGACGACACCGTGGCCTCCGGTGGTCACAGACTGCCGCAGCCGTCCGATCTGGACCGAGGGGGAAAGACCACCTCCACGCAGTCTCATCTGACCCAGCGGATGCTGATCCATCGAACGCAGCTAAGTACCATAATTCTGGTAAAGCAGAAAGGCTACTTTGATAAAAGTTAACAACTTTAGCTCACTCAAACTAGTCACTGATCCATCAGTACTCTTAAGCTCCATCAGAATCCTTAATCTAAATTAAGTAAATCCCTAGTCTCCTAAACCATCATGAGACTCAGATTACTAAAACTTATTTAAGATTCAACTCAGAACACCCTACCATCGTGAATGACTTAATGCTAACCCCTGCCTCATGCCTCTGCTTATCTAAATTGTATCTGTTGTCCATCTTTCTTAATAAAATCCTAAAGTCTAATTGTGGACTCAGACTTCTATTCGTCAATATTAAAATACATGATCTACTCACTGTAACGTCAGACAGAACCTAGAAACATTCCTGTGAGCACTAAAAAGTGAAAGTATCAGAGATATTTCTCTTGAGGGCACCTTAGCAGGGCCTGATCGAGGGAAGTTCTTTGATCTGATGTAAAGCCTGCTTGAGGTGACCTGTCTGTGTCAATACTAAAATCTTGAAAAGGCAAAGAGGCAATATAACTGAATCAACAATGGAGTCATACATTGTGTGAGAACTTGGATGATTTGGTTTGCAGCAGCATTCTTTATGGCCTGCAGCTACTTCAGGGAGGTTTTGCTCATATGTGAACAGCGCATTTGCGATAGTCCATAAACAAACATGAATAATTATTCCAGTACACAATAGAGTTCAGTTTGGAAATATTTCTTAGATGAGTAAGAGGTGTAACAAACATATCCTTTTTCTAAACTTAAATCTTGATCTATATTTACTCTGTTTTCTATTCTCTAAGGGTTTGGGTTCTTATGGGTTCAAAAATCTTAAAAAACAAAAACACCAATCATTTCTTGAGGGTGTGTTGTGTTTTTTTAATGAATAACAATTTGACATAGTTGAGGAGGTACATAAACAGGTAAACACACACACTGTCAAACTGGTAGATGAGGGATGGAGGTCTGGACTCTGTTTACTGTGCTGAGATTTGCAGTGAGTTTACTGGAGATGAGGCCAGCTGTTTTGGCTGTTGCTCTGGAGGGTCTGAAACAAAGGACTGAGTCTATAGAGGCTCTGACTGGTTCTGGTGTCAGTGTCGAGGCTTCGTCAATGAAATGCACATTACAGGGTTCTCCTTGTTTGCCTGCATTTTCAATGGATGGGGACTTTGTTATTGGAGGTGCTTTTTTCATTCATTACAAACTGCAATCAGTACTCCATAACTACACCATCAAGCCTGAACCTCTAAGATGCATGGGCAGGTTAGTAAGAAAGAGAGATGGTAAAATGGGTGTATGTTGTGCATAAATGGAAATTATCTTTAGTTCATTTTTACCCATTTTTGACAAGAAGCAGAATACTTGCAACAAAGGGACATGTTGTGTTTATTTCTGCAATCAAATATGAAATTTAGCCACTGTTTAGAAATAACAAAGGATGCTTTTTCAGTAATTAAAAAAAAAATCATTATTTGTAAAATTACATTTATCTTATTTATTTATGAACAGATCTCTCCTTTGATGTTGAGAAATGTTAGTGATGAGCAAATTTAGAAGTTTTTGTTCATTTGTTTCAGCTGCACATTTTTTCTGTTTGTTTTTGGCCCAACTGTGTTTTAATTTTATTTTCAAGTGATTTTTTTCATTGTTTTATGTAAACATGAGCACTCCACTGATTGATTCTGTGCAGTCCAACAGCCAGGGAGCTTCGCTTTGCTCGTGCAATGATCTTTGCTATTGAGGAGCTAAACAACAGCACAGAGCTGCTGCCGGGCATCAGACTAGGATATCAGATCTATGACTCGTGCGCTTCAGTACCTGTGGCCGTGCACGTGGCGTTTCAACTGTCAAATGGTTGGGAGTCTGTGTTTTACGAAGGCAGCAACTGTACTCAGTCTGGTAGGGTGATGGCTGTTGTTGGAGACTCTGGATCCACAACGTCCATCAGCATGTCTCGTATCTTTGGGTCCTTCAACATCCCTCTGGTAATCAGTTTGAATTTATTGTAAAATGAAAGGAAAATATTAACATTTTATGATTTATAACGAGCTTGCTGTCATTGCTGTTAAAATTTTTATTTTTGGTTTTATCTTATTGTAGGTCAGCCACTTTGCCACCTGTGCCTGTCTGTCAGATAAGCAGCAGTTCCCAACTTTTTTCAGAACTATTCCCAGTGACCAGTTCCAAGCTGATGCTCTGGCCAAGCTGGTGAAACACTTTGGCTGGACTTGGATAGGAGCTGTCCGCTCAGACTCAGATTATGGGAATAACGGCATGGCTTCTTTTCTTTATGCAGCACAGAGAGAGGGGATCTGTGTGGAGTACTCTGAGTCCTTCTATCGGACCGACTCACAGAGCAAGATCCAGAGAGTAGCTGATGTTATCCGCAGGTTTCTACATCTCTGGGTTTGATTGTGTATTTTGTCATGATACAATAAAATTGTAAACTATTGTCGAAAAATAACAGGAAATTATGTTAAAATTTTTATTATAGAAGAAAATTGTTGTCAATTTGAAATAACGCATTGTGAAAGGTCAAAAGTCATAATGTTTAAAAATACATCAAGCTAACATCAAAATAGCTTTTCGTGAATTATAATAATAATTTCATTAGAGATTTTTTTATTATCTGAACAAGTAAATTTACACTTAATGCATACTTGACATATCTATTTCTATAAAAGCTGCATATATGATACAGGTTCATTTTGAAGTGACACACTACCATTTTCTGCAGGTCAACAGCATTGGTTGTTGTGGCGTTTACAGCATCTGGAGATATGAGGGTCCTGTTGGAGGAGCTGGCTCGGAAACCTCCAACACCTCGTCAGTGGGTCGGAAGTGAGGGCTGGATAACTGACCCAAACTTTTTGAGCTACACTTTCTGTGCAGGAGCCATCGGAGTTGCTATTCAGAAATCTGTCATCCCAGGTCTGAGAGACTTCCTACTGGATCTGTCTCCCACTGAAGTAGCTGCCTCCTCAGTGCTCACTGAGTTCTGGGAGGATTCGTTCAACTGCAGCCTAAGAAAAAGTGAGAATATTTGCACGAGTTAAATGAAATTAGAAAAGTGTGTTTTGACTGTTAGGCAGCTTAGTGGAATTAAAAGGATATGCTGTTGTCTTGTGACTAGGAAACATATGTAATGATGTAAACCTGAATAAAGAAAACATGCAGACTTGCTCCTTTTCTTAAAAGTAATTTCTTGTTTCTTCACATTGCATTTTCTTGCAACAATACAGAAATACTACAGCTATTTATTGATTTGAATTGTTGTTTTTTTCCATACGAATGAGATTAAAAATCAGTGCTTGAGAAATCAAATGTATAGGTGCATTTTTTGATTAATTAAATTGTTTTCATGTTTGTCTGTGCTCAGGTGCTGACATTCAAAGGAGATTATGTGACGGAACTGAAGACATAAAAACACTCAAAAGCCCGTACACTGACACATCTCAGTTGAGAATCACTAACATGGTGTATAAAGCTGTTTATGCAATAGCTCATGCCATTCACAATGTGGTCTGTGACGAAGCTAATATCAGCACTCAGTGTGACAAAAACATCAGACTGGAGTCCAAACAGGTCTGTTTAAATTAAGGTTTTCCTTTTTGTTATATTTGCTTAAACTTGATTTTCCTTCACAGGCTTTAGGTGAACTTCAGAAAGTGAACTTTTCTCGAAACGGTTATCCTGTCTCCTTTGATGCTAACGGGGATCCTGTAGCTTTTTATGAGCTGGTCAACTGGCAGAAGAGTGAGAGTGGAGTTATTGAGCTGGTAACAGTAGGGTACTATGATGCATCACTGCCTAAAGGCCAGGAGTTTCATATCAACAGGAACATAACCTGGGTGGAGGGTGACAGGAAAGTAAGCAGTCAAATGACAATTTGGTACACAAAACATTTGTGAACTAGTCACAGCTGATTAAAAAAACACCAAAACTGCATTTTCCCTGCTTTGCTCCAAAAGGTTCCAGTATCAGTGTGCTCTGAGAGTTGTCCTCCAGGAACTCGTAAAGTGTTGCAGAAAGGAAAACCCATCTGCTGCTATGATTGTATACCATGTCCTGAAGGAGAGATTAGTAACACAACAGGTACAATCTAGTAGTTTTTTTTTCTTTCTTTAATCAATATCATTTTAGGTACTAACTTATATATTTGATCTATCATTTAGATTCTCCAGATTGTTTCCAATGTCCCAGTGAATTCTGGCCTAATGCTCAGAGAGATGCTTGTTTCCCCAAACCTGTGGAGTTTCTCTCCTTTGATGAAGTCCTGTCAATCATCCTGGCTGCATTCTCTGTTAGTGGGGCCTGTCTGGCCATCATAACAGCAGCTATTTTCTATCGTCACAGAACAACTCCAATAGTCAGAGCCAACAACTCTGAGCTGAGCTTCCTGCTGCTCTTCTCTCTGACTCTGTGTTTCTTATGTTCATTAACTTTCATTGGAGCTCCCTCTGATTGGTCCTGCATGCTGCGACACACAGCGTTTGGCATCACCTTTGTTCTCTGTATCTCCTGTGTTCTTGGTAAAACTGTAGTGGTTTCAATGGCCTTTAAAGCTACACTTCCAGGTAGTAATGTCATGAAATGGTTTGGGCCTCCACAACAAAGAATGACTGTAGTTTTTTTCACATTTGTTCAAGTCCTAATCTGTACAGTTTGGTTGTTGCTCAGTCCTCCATTCCCAATGAAAAATCTCAGCACATACAAGGAGAAGATCATCCTGGAATGTGCATTAGGTTCTGCTGTTGGCTTCTGGGCTGTGCTGGGCTACATTGGCCTGCTGGCTGTTTTTTGCTTTGTGTTAGCTGTTCTAGCTCGGAAACTACCTGATAATTTTAATGAAGCCAAGCTGATCACCTTCAGCATGCTGATATTCTGTGCAGTGTGGATCACCTTCATCCCAGCATATGTCAGCTCTCCTGGGAAATTGACTGTAGCTGTGGAGATATTTGCTATTCTGGCCTCCAGTTTTGGACTGATTCTGTGTATATTTGCTCCAAAGTGTTTCATCATTGTTTTTCAGCAAGAGAAGAACTCCAAGAAATATTTAATGAACAAAAATTAATGCCATTACATTAGATCTTTGATAACAATTTAATTTTCAAATATGGCAACTACCCTTGTTACAGATTGTTTGTTAATTTTAATTTCCTCTAGAAATACATATATTTTTTTTAGGAAAATATATAGAGTTGCATGCTTTATGATAATATGTTGTTTCTTATTCGTGAAATATTATTGAATATCTTAAACATAATAGCATTTACTAAAATATATTTATAACCACTTTACAGGGTTTTTTCCACTTCAGTCTTTTCATTGTTTTCTCCAACCAGCACTTCATCTTAAATAAATGCTAATTACACTGCATAATATGAAGTTTTATTTACAATCACTAAGCTCAATAATGCAATAAACCTCAAAGCCACAAAACCATTGAAAACACAGCTCCGTGTTTTTAGATACAGTATCTTCAAAGAATCCCCCCAAAAAGCATTTTAAATAAAGGCAACTGGACTTATTTTGGTTCTTTAAAGACGTTTCGCTGCTCATCCGAGTAGCTTTGTCAATTCTGTAAATAGTAAAGGAGAGTCAGGCTTATGAACTGTGCTTATCTTCATCTGTCTGTGACACACCTCCTTCCTGCCTCCTGAGAAGGTGTTTGCTCCACTGTATTCGACTGAAATCCTGGCGAGTTATTTTGATTAGATGGAAGGCGTGATTTAGATAACTCCTCTCTCAAAAGGGAAAAACCACCACTGAACCGAGGAGGAGAACTCAGATTTAATCTTTCCAGCACCTACCAGTCTGCTCTGAACTTAATTCCCAGACAATTCCAATCTAATTCACGCCTTACATCTCCATTGTGTCCATCCACAAAAAAATCTCAGGTAGTCTACCTGAGATTTGTTGTGGATGGACACTACATAAACACATTTATCTGAACCCCAAAATGGAATAGAATCAGAATTTATTTTAAAATAAATTCACATTGGGGTAAACAGATCCCAGCATTTGTCAACTCTCCTAGAAATCTACTATGGCTGTGGTGGTATTTGCCATTCTGGCCTCCAATTTGCTCCAAAGTGTTTAATCATGTTATGTCAACAAGAGAGGAACTCCCAATAAAATGTAATGAACCAAAATTTACTTTGAGCCTTTAGGGTCAATTTGACCAAATCACCACAACCATTTGACAATTACAGGGTAGTTTAATTCTATAGTATTTGTTGCAGCTAGTTTAATCATATTGATTCTGGAATTATTGATGTCATCTGACTCAGAGTACAGACAGTGGACACAGGACTTCATAGACTGGTGCCAGTGGAACCACCTCCTGATCATCGCAGGGAAAACCAAGGAGCTGGTGGTGGGTTTCCACAGGTGCAGACCCACAACAGTGACACCAGTGAACATCCAGGGAGCTGACATTGAGATAGTAGAACAGTACCTAGGTTTCCAGCTTGTTACGGTCCCAGTAATTTGCGGCTGGTCAGCGCTTCAGTCAACAGCTCCTTCTGCAGCCAACAGCCCTGTTCTCCCCCTGCCTGCAGTTCTAGCACCAGAGGCACGCCCAGAGCTCCACAGCTGTGCCTCGTCAAGTAATCACCACTGCAGCATAAAAGGCTGCTTCAGTCAGACAGTCAGGGGAGCAGGTCTATGCTGTCTCCCCAGCATGTGCATGTGCATGTGCATGTGCATGTGCATGTGCATGTGCATGTGCATGTGCATGTGCATGTGCATGTGCATGTGCATGTGCATGTGCCTGGTGATTGTGGTTTATATTGTTGGTTCGTAGTGTTTAAAATCTTAGAGTTGTTGTTGTTGTTGGCTGGGTTTCCAGCATAAAAAAAAACAGTTTTGTTTAAAACAGTTTAGACCTTTAGGGCTGGGATTCCAGCGTTTTTGTTTGTTTATAATTCTAGTATTTACCTGTTGGCATTTGGTAGCCATTTTTAGTTTGTTTCAGCTCCTTTAGTTTAGTATTTAGAGTTTTCTCTGAGGTTTATCCTCCCTCCTTTTAGTTTAATAGTTTGTTAGTGAAGAGCGCTTTCTGTTTACCTTTTTAAATCGGTAGTTTAGTTTGTTAGTCCATTTAATATTGTAGAATATAGAATATAATTATAGATTTGTGCCTTTCTGTTTTGTTTTTGTATATAATAAATGTAAATATTTGATACATTTAAAAATTATTCCCTTGTGTTTCTTTTCCATTATTGTTAGACCCTTTACCCTCCTAGACACCATAGAGGGTCATAACACACCTGAGCAATAAACTGGACTGGAGTCACACTTGTGCCCTCTACAGGAAGGGTCAGAATAGACTCTACCTGCTGAGGAGACTCGGGTCTTTTGGAGTGCAGAGGGCACTCCTGAAGTTCTTTTACGACTCTGTGGTGACATCAGCCATTTTCTTTGCGGTGTAGTCAGTTGGAGCAGTAACTTATCTAACTGAGAGGAAGGAGTTAGAAAAGCTGATCAGGAAGGCCAGCTTTGTCCTAGGATTTCTTCTTGAGACAGTGCAGACAGAAGAACTCTGGCAAAATTAACAACAATGTAACGTCTCCCATGTCATTCATGATGCTGTTAGAGAACTGCAGCTCCTTTAGTGACAAGCTGCTGAATCTTATATCGTAGGTCCTTCCTCCCAGCAGCTGCTAGACTGTATAACCATCAAGTGTTTACATCCCTGCTGTTTTTTGCAGTTTTTGTATGGACAAATCTATTTACACACCCTTCAAAACAGTTTCACACTTCTGTGACTCAGTATTTGAGTATGACATCAGATTATTGTGCATTATTTTATTACAAAGTTTTATGCTGCTATTATATTTGTGTCATTATGTTTTTTTACCATGTACATTATTTTAGTCTCTATTCTTATTTTCAATTTTTTATATATGTATTTAACCCTTGTGTGAAACAAATAGTTCTTGATTTGCCCGTCACATCCATCCAGCTTCCAAATGGCATTGCCAGAGCTGGGCGCTTTCCTGGTCGCTCTGAGTAGACTGTTATTTATCTTTTTCTATTTGCTTTCTTTATACACACTAACTCAGCTCAGATTACCTTTAATCATGAGACTTTTAAACATAATAGATCAGCTCATGTAGCTACCAGTTTTTGGAGGGTTTCTCAGCGGATCCTTTATATCAGGGGAAGGCAAACCTGGTACTCAAGTGCCACTATCCAGCTATTATTAACAATAATAATCTGATTGTATTTGCCAAGATGGCACCAACATGAGGAAGTTTACTGTGGTTTCTCTGCTCCTTCAAATACTCAACTATAAGGGGAGATGCAGCCAGGGGCGCCGTAAAGGGGGGAAAGGTTAGGAAGATTCTAAGGGCCCACGACTTTTAGGGGGCCCAAAAAAGTCTCTAATTAAAAAAAGTAAAATAAAATAAAACTTTTTTTAAGTTTAAAAATCACAAGTACTTTACTCCTCAGTATTTTTGTTAAAATTAAGACATTAAGCAAACAATCCTTTTGTCTTCATAAAATGTATATCAGATGTCACTACTTTATTTATTTTAAAAAATTATTTGAAACCCCCCTCATATCGGCATGAAGTGGTACAGTCCGCCCGAGTCTTTTCGGCTGAAGGAAACATGGAGCTGGAGCAGACCGACCTCCCGACAGAACCTCCGTGTTTGTCCTGTCAGCTCCGGGAAGCTGTCTAACCGTCGGTGTTACTTCTCTCCAGGACCTCGCTAACAACTTTAACACACGTGTATCCATTATCAGAGAGTTAGAGGCGTTTGGTCATAAAGTGAATGTTGTCACGGGAGCGCGCGCATGCAGCTCCTAGAGCGCGCAGCTTCAGCTTTTTCTCAGCGCGACTCAATGGTTTCAGCTTCAATTCAGTCAATCAAACACTAAAAAACACATTTATCTGTCAGGACTTCAGCAGAGTTTTGCTGTCCTTTAACCTGACAGCTGTTTTCAGAGACTCATCATGTGTTAAGTAGTTTTATGGTTGAAACCTGCTGATATGTTCAGCTGACTGATCCAAATCCTCCATGATTCAAAGTTACTGTCAATAAAGGATTTGTTGTTGTTTTTTTACAGGTGACAAGATTAAAGCATTAATATATTTTTCTCCACATAATTTACCTTAAAAAAACTTTATTTTCCACATCACAACATTGCAGATTAAGTTCTTAGCAATAAGTTAAATACCCCCAAATAGTAGTTTCACCTAAACATGATGCAAAGAAGCCAGCATGCTGTGATGTGTATAATGGCATTATATTACAAATAAACATAAATGGTTATTTTTTGTGATAAACACATTATTTTTCCACACAATGATGATTATATGAATCAGTAACAACTTACAGTCTGTGTTGGATGCTGGGCAGGTTGAAGCATTGTTATTAATGTTACAAAAATTACTGTGAGATTACTATTAGAGCCTTCTTAAAGGAAATAAAGAAAACCTTCCACTAAATACCTTGAAATCAGATGTTTTGATGCTGAATAAATTATGGGAGGTCTCATAAGTGGCCATTTGTTTATGTGGCTTTTAGAACACAAACCAAAAATCCCAGTGATTTTCAAAGAATTCACCAGAAGAGGTCAATGAAACAAAATCTCCTGATAATTTTAATTAATAAACGTGATACGATAACCTTGAACACAATAAAATATCAAATCTAGTCTTGATGATGGAGAACAACAGCCAATATCTCATATATATTATATATATTTTAAAAAATGTTCTCCCTTCACATCAGGGAGGGCGGAGCCCCAGCGCCCCCTATGGAGCTGCCACCGGGCCCAACTTGATATTTTTTCATGGGGCCCAAAATCCCTGGCGGCCCCCCTGGATACAGCATAATCATACTACAATGTAACCACAAAACCATTTTCATCTCTCTGCAGAACAAAATGCTCTAAGTTTGCCACAGTAGGCAAGGGAACTGGCTATTGCAGGCTAAACCTTTAAGTTTTTTTAGTTCATTCCTTTTGTGAATCAAACTAGCGATAATGACTCTCTGCTCATTTTTACAGATTTAAAACCATATTAAAAAGTAGCATGCAAATCAATATTTTTTCTTTGTTTCTGAACTGCCAATTGATTATAATTCAGCTTTCAACACAATGTAGCTATTTAGAAACTCTTCCTTTGAGCTATTATGTTGTCAGTTTATGTAATAAAGTTCTATCAGAGTGACCCTATTTATTTTGGATTAAGACCCTAATACACTCTCCCTGATCTATGAAAATGCTGACTGGAGTGCATTTGGAAAACCACCTTCAGAGTTAAGTCAATTATGACACTTCCAGACTTCCCTTTCTCACATATACAGTAGAATTTTCCACAACCCAGAGAAGCTCCCCTGCACCCTCACCCCATTCTAGATTTGACCCAAATCACTCTTTGCCTCTGACCGAACTGACAGCAGTCTGTAACCATGTCAGTATGCAACTAGACATTACAAGACCACACCATGATACTACCCCTATGCTAATGGTGTGATGGGACCAAAGCCTAGGTATGAGAGTAATATGTCTAGTCCTTCTTCAAATTCCTAATGACCAAAATGAAACTGTGTGCATGAGCCCCGCATCATGAATATGCTGCTACCACACTCCACACAGGTCCCAGATATGGGGCTACCACTTGAATAAACCACCACATCCTTGTTATAGACATTTAGTGAATGCTCAAAACAGTCACCAAGCTGGCATGCCCTATGATGTGTATTAGGCAGTCCTGATATGTACCTGAAAAAAGGATTTTGCGTTATGCAGTACATGCATAGATTATGGCTCTTTCACAGGAATCGCAGAGCAACACAATATCATATCTTTACACTTCAATATAAAATTTGTTTTAGTTCAGTAATTTTAATCAATTGAAAGAAAGCCATGGGCCACATGGTGTTTAGTTTATTTCATGATCCTGGTTCTGGATTATCAGGCCCTATATGGACAAGCATCAGCTTACATCAGTGATCATTTCATACTTACGCCTCCAGAAGGTTCATGAGGTCCAGTAATCAAAGCCTACTGGTTGTGCAGTGTACCAGGCTAAAAACTAATGGGGACAGAGTTTCTGCTGCTGTGGCCCCAGACTCTGGAACTCTCTCCTCCTCAGCCTGAGATCAGTGGACTCAGTGATCTCTTTTTAAAAGCAGCTCAAAGCTCAGTTACTTACTCAGTTTCTCTTTTCCTGTTTTTATTTCTATTATCAACTCTCTGTGTATATGTGTCTCACTTGTATATATTTCTACAGCACCTTGTGAATTATGTCTTGCAAAGTGCTGCATAAATAAAATGTCTTCGTCTTGTTTAAATGAAATTGTGCTCATGTTTACATGTGGGAAACGATGGCCAGTTACAGTAAACTTTAAAAACAGAATACAGTGGTTAGAGAGGAGTTTACATCCTGTGATGAACCTTAGTGCTCCATGTTAACAGCGTTAAGCACCCGTGAAGAGCAATGAGTGTTCAAATGAGTAAAATTTAGCCACAAACATAAAATTGAAAAAAAGAAAAAACACTGTAATGCACATAAAGGGTGATTTTTTAAATTTAACAAAAGGGGCTAAAATAATGAGCAGTGGGAATAGTTTAGTCATAAACAACAATCACTAGACGAGGGAGTCTCCATCATCTACCATACAGTAGGGGAGTTACATAAATGAATTAAATCACACACTTGAGCAGAGACAGGAGAGAAATGGAGATCTGGACTCTTCTTATTGGTCTAAAACTAGCAGCGAGTTTACTGGAGCTGATGTCAGTTATTGGCTTAGAAGGGTTGAATCAAAGGATAGAGCTTGTGGAGGCTGTGTCTGCTGCCGGTGTCAGTGTTGAGGCTTCATCGATGAAGTGTACCCTGCAGGGTACTCGTCCTTTACCTGCATTCTCAATGGATGGGGACTTTGTTATTGGAGGTGTTTTCTCGATCCACCCCAAACTTTACACAGTGATCCATAACTACACCACCAAGCCTGAAACACCAAAGTGCACAGGGAGGTTAGTGAGAGGAAGAAGGGCTGGGAAAGTTGTTAGATATGTACAGAAATTATGTGATTTGATGCAAATTCTCCTAAACTTGAGATAGTATACAGTAATTTTCAAAATATATATTTTATGATTAGTGAAATTCCAGTTGTATATTATTTCTTGATGCACTAATTACCTGAAAGAAAATGTATGTTTATTGAACAGTTTTATGAATAAGTTAGAGATGGTAAATACATGTTCAGTGATTGAAGAAAAAGCAACTTGCTCTTTTAAGTTTCTTTAACCATTTTTAAATCCATAATAACAATTTGGTGTTAAAAGGTGGATTTGTGTTTCGGTGTTTAAAGTGATTGTTGTTATTTTGTGTACATGTCAACTCTCACCTGTCTGATTGTGTGCAGCTTAAATTCCCGAGTTTTGCGTTTTTCTCGTGGAATGATCTTTGCTATTGAGGAGATAAACAACAGCACGGAGCTGCTGCCGGGAATCAAACTTGGACATCAGATCTACGACTCATGTGTCTCAGTTTCTGTGGCTTCACATGTGGCGTTTCAACTGTCAAACGGTCAGGACTCTGTGTTTTACAAAGACAGCAATTGTACCCGATCCGGTTTGGTGACAGCTGTTGTTGGGGATTCTGGTTCCACGCCGTCCATCAGCATTTCACGAATCATTGGGCCCTTCAACATCCCTCTGGTGAGGAGTAGGAATTTACAGCACCATTCAAAAATATACCTGCTGAATTTAAGATGAATTCACTTTACTATTAGAGTATTACAATGTCTTTTTTCTTATTATAGGTCAGCCCTTTTGCCACTTGTGCCTGTCTGTCAGACAAGCAGCAGTACCCGACTTTTTTTCGAACTATCCCCAGTGACCAGTACCAAGCTGATGCTCTGGCCAAGCTGGTGAAACACTTTGGCTGGACTTGGATAGGAGCTGTCCGCTCAGACTCAGATTATGGGAATTATGGCATGGCAGCTTTTCTTGAAGCAGCACAGAGAGAGGGGATCTGTGTGGAGTACTCTGAGTCCTTCTATCGGACCGACCCACTTAACCACATCCAGAGAGTAGCTGATGTCATCCGCAGGTTTCTCTACCTTTGATATTGTTTTTATTAATACTGACATGCATACTGAAAAGCAAGTTGAAAAAACTCAACAAATATGAATATTAGTGAATTATTTAAGGTAAACCGCTGTTTATTAATCATACCATGGTATAGGTTGAACTCATTCCGTTGTCTCTGCAGATCAACAGCGATGGTTGTTGTGGCGTTTACAGCCTCTGGTGATATGACTGTTCTGTTTGAGGAGCTGGCTCGAGAGCCTGCTCCACCTCGTCAGTGGATCGGAAGTGAGGGCTGGGTAACTGACCCACTCTTAATGAGCTACGACTTCTGTGCTGGGGCTATCGGAGTTGGAATTCAGCGATCTGTTATCCCAGGACTGAGGGACTTCCTGCTGGACCTTCCTGCTTCTGCTGTAGCTGCCTCCTCAGTGCTTACTGAGTTCTGGGAGGATGCATTCAACTGTACACTGAAAAAAAGTGGTTCGTTCCCCCAATATTTATTTAGTTTGTTTAAAATTTAATCACCTGCTAAAAATATGACTTCAAAAAAGGTCAATTTACCACCCTTTTCACTGTATGCAACTCAGCACTCGTAAATTTTACTCAGATCAACAGAACAATTTAGCCCAACAGTTTGTTGTTCAAATCTAACACTATGTATTCTCTGAAGTAAAGGAGAGTATTTAACAATTATCTGAAACACTTCTAGAAATATTTTTTTTGTAGTGGAAATAGAGTTAGTGTTCTCAGTCTTTACCTCATCATTTCACTCTTTGTGTGCTTAATGTCTTTTTAAAAGCCCATTTAAGGTATAACATAAAGCAGACATTTTTAGACCATATTACTATAATAATACACACTTTTCCTAATTATTTTTATTTTATTTTAATTCGTAGTATAGCTCAAATTAATTAACAGGATAGCTCAAACACAAATTTTCTAATATGTGTATTGCTTTGGGACAAGTTCCCTCAGGAAACAACACTGAAACAATGAATTATTTTTGTTGTTAATTAATCTATTAAAGTAATTAAAATGTTTGCATGAAGTACGGTTGAATGAATTTGTGTTTACTTTGTTCTCTCCTTTGACTTATCAAACATTTTTGATCTGGTTTAATGTCTTGAAGGTAGAGATCCAAACAAGAGAGTGTGTGATGGCACTGAAGACATAAAAACACTCAAAAGCCCGTACACTGATACATCACAGTTAAGAGCCACTAACATGGTGTATAAAGCTGTTTATGCAATAGCTCATGCCATTCACAAAGTCATCTGTCAGGAGTCAAATCTGATCACCAAGTGTGACAAAAACATCAGAACGGAGTCCAAACAGGTCAGTTTCAATAAGTGTTTATCTCTGGAATTTTTATGAGTTGTACATTTTTGCAACCTAAACACTGAACTTGCATCACAGGTTTTGACTGAACTAAAGAAAGTCAACTTTTCCCGCAATGGTTATCCTGTGTCATTTGATGCTAACGGGGATCCTGTAGCTTTTTATGAGCTGGTCAACTGGCAGAAGAGTGAGAGTGGAGTTACTGAGCTGGTAACAGTAGGGTACTATGATGCATCGCTGCCTAAAGGCCAGCAGTTTCGCATTATTAGGAATATAACCTGGGTGGATGGCAGCACACATGTAAGGAGCTGAATGATGACAACATGGCACGAGAGGCATTTATAAACTAATTATTCACGGCTTATATGTAAATAATATAAAGTTTGTTTTTTTCTTTTGTCTTTGTCCCAGGTACCAGTGTCAGTGTGCTCTGAGAGTTGTCCTCCAGGAACTCGTAAAGTGTTGCAGAAAGGAAAACCCATCTGCTGCTATGATTGTATACCATGTCCTGAAGGAGAGATTAGTAACACTACAGGTACAATCAAGAACTTTTCATATTTTTTGCAAAAATGAACTTTTAAGGTCCACAATTATTTTTGAAGTAAAGTCGTCTAAGTCTGAAGACATGGTTCTCAAGAGGAAAAAATTGAAGTGTTCCCTCTCTCTGGGTTAGAGGTGAATCTCTGACTCAGAACGTGCTGGAAGGTTAATAATGTGGGTGTTAAAACACCCACATCGGACGTGTGCGCAGCACAGATGTTTTTATTGAAATTTAACTGCCAAGAGGAGGAGAAGTGTGCAATTGGTCCGTGGAGGGATCAGGTTGGGGAGTGGGGGGGGGGGGGTGCAGTGTAGCTCGCTGCAGTAGCTCACTTCCTGAAGCTGTCGTGGAAGGTGCGTTGTGCAGTTTTGCGGTGGTTTTATGAAATATTGACAGCTTTGGGGACACAGTAGTTGGTTCGGGAGCCACAAATAGGATGCTCGCGGGCCGGATCCAGCCCGTGGGCCGCCTATTGAGTACCTATGCTGTATATGATGTTAGGGCTTCTAGCCAGCCTGTTCTGAGCAGGATCTGAAGTATAAACATGGATGGCTGTAAAGCGTTACTAATTCTCGAGATATGTGACTTTGTGAGACTTCAGGGCACCAGACTGGAGAGTCTAAAGTTGTAACTGCAGTATTATAAACAGAAGCAGACCAAAGGGCAATTGGACATTTCATTAACCCTGTAAAGGGTCATATTAGCAAATATTGACTCAGAGATTATATATTGACTTAAAAGATTTTTGAGTACTAACAACACTTTTTGATGATTCCTTCTGTAGATTCTACAGACTGCTTCCTATGTCCCAGTGAATTCTGGCCTAATGCTCAGAGAGATGCTTGTTTCCCCAAACCTGTGGAGTTTCTTTCCTTTGATGAAGTCCTGTCAATCATCCTGGCTGCATTCTCTGTTAGTGGGGCCTGTCTGGCCATCATAACAGCAGCTATTTTCTTTCATCACAGAACAACTCCAATAGTCAGAGCCAACAACTCTGAGCTGAGCTTCCTGCTGCTCTTCTCTCTGACTCTGTGTTTCTTATGTTCATTAACTTTCATTGGAGCTCCCTCTGATTGGTCCTGCATGCTGCGACACACAGCGTTTGGCATCATCTTTGTTCTCTGTATCTCCTGTGTTCTTGGCAAAACTGTAGTGGTTTTAATGGCCTTTAAAGCTACACTTCCAGGTAGTAATGTCATGAAATGGTTTGGGCCTCCACAACAAAGAATGACTGTAGTGTTTTTCACATTTGTTCAAGTCCTGATATGTACAGTTTGGTTGTTACTCAGTCCTCCCTTCCCAATGAAAAATCTCAGCACATACAAGGAGAAGATCATCCTGGAATGTGCATTAGGTTCTGCTGTTGGCTTCTGGGCTGTGCTGGGCTACATTGGCCTGCTGGCTGTTTTTTGCTTTGTGTTAGCTGTTCTAGCTCGGAAACTACCTGATAATTTTAATGAAGCCAAGATGATCACCTTCAGCATGCTGATATTCTGTGCAGTGTGGATCACCTTCATCCCAGCATATGTCAGCTCTCCTGGGAAATTGACTGTAGCTGTGGAGATATTTGCTATTCTGGCCTCCAGTTTTGGACTGATTCTGTGTATATTTGCTCCAAAGTGTTTTATTATATTATTTCATCCAGAAAAAAACTCCAAGAAATATTTAATGAGCAAATTATAACAAAAAAAACATCAATGTTCTACAATCAAAATGACTATAATATGACACCACCATCACCTTTTGAACTTACTTTGTCTTGTAATCCTAATTCTTTACAAATCTGAGTTTTAGGATCAATACTTTGAATGTATACATCTTCTGCATGTAATTAAGCTACTTTTATGTTAATTTATTGGTGTCATGTTTGTTTATGTGCTCAGCATATGTAGATAAAATTGAACTACTGTTTTTGTTCTCAGTTTTTTTCTCAACATTTTGATCTACTTCTTCCTGTTAATCATTAGTTTTATTAAATACAAACCTAACAAAAGTCTAAATAATGTGTGATTATTAAATGCTTTTGACTGATTTGAATGTACTTAGTCCCTTTTGTTTCTGATTGTTAGGCTCGTATTACACGGGGTGGCTGTATGCCAGTTGTCTGCCAATCAAAGGTTTGTTGATTCAAACCAAGTTTTCCCACCACATATTGTGTTGGTGGGCAAGATTCATAACCCCATGTATCACCCCAGTCTGTAAATTTGGGGCGTGCAAGTGTGTCAGTGGGTGAATGTGACTTTCAGTGTCAATCGCTTTGAGTAGTCAAAATGAATAGAAAAGCGCTATATTTGGGTGACGATATTTAAAATTTCATAAAAGTGGACCCTTCAGTCGTGAAACATGTTGATGCTGTTTAATTAAAGAAGACTTATATAACCTATTTAAAGTATGTAGTCTGTGTGGTTTTGATGAATAGTTAAGTAACAACCTTCAGATAGGCTTTCAAAAATCAACAAGTACAAAAATGATTTTTACCAACACAACATTGGAGTTGGATTCAAACCTATAACCACAGGGCTGAAGAACTAGCGTCTTAACTACTTTTATGCAGTGACTTTTGTGTTTAGAATGCTACTTGATCCAATAAATTCTTGTTTTGTTTCCTGATAGTATTTTTTGTAATATAGAATGAGTCCTGTTGACCCTCAAGAGGAACAGAATTGGTTTTGCATGTGAATTAAAAAACTGTACAAATACAGGCCATGAACAGCTACAGAAAAATTAAATAAATGTCCTTTAATTCAGTTTTTGATGAACATGCATGAAGCTTATCTGTAACACACAATAAAAGGAAAAAACTGGAAATGCACCTTGCGTTTATGTTAATGAAAAGACATCTTCAAAGATCGCTGAATCAGGAAAAAAGGAATGAACATCCACTGACGTAACAATGTTTGAAGGAATATAAATGGATGAAAACTCAGGTAAACCCAAACATAGACTCTTGAGGAATGGAGATCAGATCTGTTATCGTTGGCCTGAGACTGGCAGTGAGTTTACTGGATCTGATCTTACTTGTTTTCTTTAGTGATTCATTAAATGGTCTGGAACAAAGGATTACGCCTGTAGAGGCTCTGACTGGTTCTGATGTCAGTATTGAAGTGTCATCACTGAAATGTCGTCTGCAAAGTACTTCTCACTTACCTGCACTGTCAAGGGAAGGAGACTTTGTTATTGGAGGTGTTTTCTCTTTACACTACAAACAGCAAACATTGATCAACAACTACACCACCAAGCCTGACGCTCTCAGATGCACAGGCAGGTTAGTAAGAAGGAGAAGAGGTTAAGTGTGTATGAATGGAAGTTGTGTTTTGTTTTTAACCAATTTTGGCAATACCAGAATTCAAAACACACAACTTGTGTTTTTTCTATATCTGCTAAATTTGATAAATATTAAAGAGAAATGCATATTATTTTTGGTCCATACTTATATTTGTATAAACAAATGTAATTGAATCATGGACTGATCTCTTAGTAAGGCTATATTTAGAGTTTTAGATGAATAAGTTACAGCATCAAGTGTTTTTCTCAGTTGCTGCCATTTTCTGTGTTGACATTTAGCTCAAGAGTGTTTTAGTTTTTTATTTGTATTGGAGTTGACATAAAAATATCTTATTCATGCAAACCAGAGCAATCTCCTGACTGACTTTGTGCAGCCCAACAGCCAGGGAGCTGCGGTTCTCTCGTGCAATGATCTTTGCTGTTGAAGAGATAAACAACAGGACAGAGCTGCTGCCGGGCATCAAACTAGGATATCAGATCTATGACTCATGCTCTTCAGTGCCCGTTGCAGTGCATGTGGCGTTTCAGCTTTCAAATGGTCAGGAACCTGTGTTTTACAAAGGCAGCAACTGCACTCAATCTGGTATGGTGATGCTGCTGTTGGAGACTCTGGATCCACGCCGTCCATCAGCATGTCCCGTATCATTGGGTCCTTCAACATCCCTCTGGTAAGTGGTCTGAATTTTTTGCAAGGTGAAAGAAAAATTTCTATTGATATTTAAATGACTTGCCATTGTTGCTATTTAAATCAATATGTATTTTTTATGACACTTTAAGGTCAGCCACTTTGCCACATGTGCCTGTCTGTCAGATAAGCAGCAGTACCCGACTTTCTTCAGAACTATCCCCAGTGACCAGTTCCAAGCTGATGCTCTGGCCAAGCTGGTGAAACACTTTGGCTGGACTTGGATAGGAGCTGTCCGCTCAGACTCAGATTATGGAAATTATGGGATGATATCTTCTCTAGCTGCAGCACAGAGAGAGGGAATCTGTGTGGAGTACTCTGAGTCCTTCTATCGGACCGACCCACGGAGCAAGATCCAGAGAGTGGCTGATGTTATTCGCAGGTTTCTACATCACTGAGTTTGAATGTGTATCTTTTTTATGCAAACTCTTTGTACAATAAATCAGTAAACTATTCTCTAGACTTTAGAATCATATAAACACATTTTTGATTATTTTCTGAGAGCAACAGGCGGACTGGGGCAGCGTCTGCAGTGATTGTGGTTGCTGACCTGGTCTGTTGTGGTGAAGAGAGAGCCAGAAAACAAGGCTCTCGATTTACCGGTTGATCTACTTCCCAATCCTCACCTATGGTCATGAGCTTTGGGAATGACTGAAAGAACAAGACTGCAGATACAAGAGGCCAAAATGAGTTTCCTCTGCAGGGTGGCAGGGCTCCGCCTTAGAGATAGGGTGAGGAGCTCGGACATTCGGGAGAGACTCGGTGTAGAACCACTACTCCTCTATCTAGTGGATCCAGCTGAGGTGGTTCGGGCATGTCCTGCCATCAGAAGGCCCCCGGGTAGACCCAGGAAACACTGGAGAAAGAACATCTCCAATCTGGCCCGGGAATGCCTTGGGGTCCTACCGGAGGATCTGGTGGAGGTGGTCGAGGAGAGGACAGTCTGCGATTCCCTTATTGGGATGCTGCCCCTCTGACCTGGACCTAGAAAATAATCTAATTTTCTAATTGTTAGAATCTAACATATAACATAAAATGTGTTAGGGTTAAGGTTGTAACCCTAGGTTTGTAATAAAAATGATATTATCAATGACAAAGAAAAATCTAATTGTTATAGAAGTACTACATTTACTATACTTTCAGGTCATTAAATAGAAATTAAAAATGCAAAACAAACTTCTTAAAAAATGTACTTATTATTGTAGGCTTTTAATTTTAGAATGAAAATTGTTTCCCTTAATACAGAGATAACTTTAAAGGGAGCATATACATAATTTTATAGTACACAAGTTAACCACAGTAGGTAAAATAAGTATATAAGATGTCACCAAATTTCTAAGTATCGGTAAATATTTTTTGAAGGTGCTATTGTCACAAAACAAAGTGTTTTTTTGTTTGTTTTTTTACAAAGTAATGAATACATTTTAGTAAACATCTTGAATACATTTTTCCTGTCATTCCATTTTTTTCACATGATTTAATGTATGGACATTATGGTTTGCTTTCTTTGCATGGATGAGCTGCAAGAGTTGTTACCGACATCTGGTGAGAATTTCATGTCAACAGCATCTTTAAAAAATGATTTACTTAGAAAATTGGTGATGTGTAGAAAAACTCAATTTAAATGTAGATGTTTTCTGCAGGTCAACAGCGATGATTGTTGTGGTGTTTACAGCATCTGGAGATATGAGGGTTCTGCTAGAGGAGCTGGCTCGGGAGCCTCCAACGCCTAGTCAGTGGGTCGGAAGCGAGGGCTGGATAACTGACCCAAACTTTTTGAGCTACACTTTCTGTGCAGGAGCCATCGGAGTTGCCATTCAGAAATCTGTCATCCCAGGTCTGAGAGACTTTCTACTGGATCTTTCTCCCACTGAAGTAGCTGCCTCTTCAGTTCTTACCGAGTTCTGGGAGGATGCGTTCAACTGCAGTCTGAGAAAAAGTGAGAATTTGAGGAAGATAATGGTATTGTGTTCCTGATTGTGCATTTAACATTTAAACATAATTGCTGCTGCCTAGTGACTTATCGATTGTGATTAATTAAAACTAAGAAAAGACTACATGAACACTTTCTGCAGTTCTTAACAGTGAAGTCTTTGTGCCTTGGTTTGCATTCTACGACAGCAAAACGAGAATATGGTTTTTTATTGTGATTATTTTCACATGTGTAAATCTGACGTTTAGTATGTAAGAAATCAAAGAAGTAAGTGAATACTTTCTTTCACAAAAGAAACAACTTCCTTATGTCTTTGTGTGCTCAGGTGCTGACCCACAAAGGTCTATGTGTGATGGAACTGAGGATGTAAAAACCCTGAAAAGCCCGTACACTGACACCTCTCAGTTAAGAATCACTAACATGGTGTACAAAACTGTTTATGCAATAGCTCATGCCATTCACAATGCAGTGTGTCAGGAGACAAATGGCATCCCTCAGTGTGACAAAAACATCAGATTGGAGACAAAGCAGGTCACTAAATGACAAAATCATAGATGTTTGTAAGCCTCAGAGTTCCGAGTTGAATCTTGCTGCCTATTCTCCACCCACTCAGGTTTTGACTGAACTAAAGAAAGTCAAATTTTCCCGCAATGGTTATCCTGTGTCATTTGATGCTAATGGCGATCCTGTAGCTTTCTATGAGCTGGTCAACTGGCAGAAGTGTGAGAGTGGAGTTACTGAGCTGGTACCAGTAGGGTACTATGATGCATCACTGCCTAAAGGCCAGGAGTTTCATATCAACAGGAATATCAGCTGGGTGGAGGGTGGCACACAAGTAAGCCATCTTATAAAATGACACACTTAGGTAATTTTTTTATAATAAAGTCACAACAGCTTTGTAACAACTCTTCAATTGTAATGTTTGCTCTTAACAGGTTCCAGTATCAGTGTGCTCTGAGAGTTGTCCTCCAGGAACTCGTAAAGTGTTACAGAAAGGAAAACCCATCTGCTGCTATGATTGTATACCATGTCCTGAAGGAGAGATTAGTAACACAACATGTAAAATAAATAATTTCCATTATTTGTGCATCAATAAACATTTGAGTTTCACATTACTTTGGAAGTGGCCAGAATGACGCTTGGTTCCTCTAAGTCTGTGGTTATGGTTCTCAAGTGGAAATCAAAAGGACTGCTCCCTTTTTCTGGATTGTGGGTGAATCTGTGCCTCAAAAAATATTTCAGTTATCTGTGTTTGCATGTGGTGGTAGGTTGGAGCGAGAGAAAGACAGATCAGGGGTTTGTCTGTGGTATTGAAAGCATTGCTTTGGTCTGTATTTGTGAAGAAAGAGTTGAACTGATGGACAAACATCTTAATTTATACTTCTGCATTTAAACCCTCACTCATGATCACAGTATTTTCAACCATTTCCTCAGGAGGAGCTCAGAATGAAGCCACTTCTGCAAATATGTGAGGTGGTTTGCGAGTCTGATTAGTAGGGATGAGCGAGTACACCATTATCTGTATCTGTTCAACCATCTAAATTATCTGTACTCGGAGGGGCGGGGCTTAAACCGGAAGTGGGTGGAGTTTGACCCTGAAGTGGGCGTAGTTTAACCGGAAGTGGGTGTGGTTTGATTCGGTACATTATTTTAAGTCTGAAATTGATATGGATTGATCAAAAGTTGCTATATGTATTGTTTATTTGAAAACTATTTACAGAGCAGCCTCAGAATTGAGATTCAATGTTTTTGATCACAAAAAGGAACTATTGACAGAACAAGTTTTTTAATAAACTCAGAACATGAATAAAGTGTATGAATGAATACATGCAGTAGGAAATTATGAACTACTAATGCATGAACAAGAGTAACATACTCAACAGAAATTTTTTATAATCAAACTTATTTTTTCACAATTATTTATTTTTTTACTTTCTACCATTGGCATTTTTCCACACAATGGTAAACAAAACACTACAGAGCAGCCTCAGAATTGAGATTCAATGTTTTTATTTACAATATTACTATTACTAAGCTCGTTCAGTATGAGCAAAGTTTTCCAAAGGACTTTAAATCACCAGACAAACTATGAAAAAGCAGACGGTGTAAAAAAACAAACAAAAAAAAACCAAAACACCCGACCGGAGAGGAGGCTGTGAGATGCGACTTGAGCCGTTTTCACCTCTGCTCTGTCCTGTCAAATGCACCACGCTACAAAACAAGTTCACAAAGTAAGTTTCTTTAAAAACAAACCGAAACACACGCAAGCTGAAAAAAAGAAACCTAGAAGTAGACGCGCAACGTGAGCTAAACAGAGAGGGATCAGATTACAGTCACTGTCTGTGTGCGACTGCGAGCGAGCGAGCGGAGAGTGTGTGCGCAGTGCACCGGGCAGCACTGCTGGTTCCTGATATGTGTGTAAGGAGGAGGGGCAGGCGCTCTGTGACTGGGCAGCCAATGAGCTGAGTTACAATGAGCAGCCCGAGCACAGATAATGCCGTGTTTCACTCGGATGATGTTCGTATTCGGAAAATATGCATTATCCGTGCCGATACTCGTCTGAACCGGATATTCGGCTCATCCCTACTGATTAGGACAACTCCTTCACCCCCTGAAACTTCACTGGGCATATCCCTATTGAAACAGAACCCAGAGATGTCTAAGAACTGCTGGAAACTTTATAGTCATTTTGTTTTTCAATGAGGTGTTACAGTGAGTGCCAGGTGCTGATGATTGGTACACACACCATCCATGTTGATCGTTGGATACTGAAAGTGAAAGTTACAATGAGCCACTCGGCTCAGGCTGCAGACGGTGTATGTGGACAATTCATACTTTAGGTGGTGGATATATAACATTGGTGTACAAAGCAGTGTAGTGACTAAAGGAATTGGTATGCACAGATTATATTTGGTACTCTTATGGTAAATTGCCTCTATTTATGGAGTGCCTTCTGGAGTGCTCTACACTCCCCAAAACACTGTACAACACAACAGTCATTCACCCATGCACACACACACAATGGTGGTGATAAACTACATTGTGGCCTCAGCTGCCCTGGGGCACATTGACAGAGGCGGGGGTGCCATGCCATTCACCGGCGGCCGCCAAGTTCCTCTGACCACCACCAGTAGGCAAGGTGGGTGAAGTGTCTTGCCCAAGGACACAACGATGATGCAACCCAGCTGGAGGTGGGCTCAAACCAACGACAATCCGGGTGCCAGACCAGCCACTCAACTAACTAAGCTACATGCTGCCCTGTACATATGCTCATGTACATTGCTAATGTGCAGCCATGTTTATAATGGAAAATACCATGGGATTCCCTAAGTGATATGGAGTGTTGCAGGTCATAGAAGTGTTTGATTCAGTCCTCAAGATGTTACTTCTGTTTAATTCTGTGTAGATTCTCCAGACTGCTTCCCATGTCCCAGTGAATTCTGGCCTAATGCTCAGAGAGATGCTTGTTTCCCCAAACCTGTGGAGTTTCTTTCCTTTGATGAAGTCCTGTCAATCATCCTGGCTGCATTCTCTGTTAGTGGGGCCTGTCTGGCCATCATAACAGCAGCTATTTTCTTTCATCACAGAACAACTCCAATAGTCAGAGCCAACAACTCTGAGCTGAGCTTCCTGCTGCTCTTCTCTCTGACTCTGTGTTTCTTATGTTCATTAACTTTCATTGGAGCTCCCTCTGATTGGTCCTGCATGCTGCGACACACAGCGTTTGGCATCACCTTTGTTCTCTGTATCTCCTGTGTTCTTGGTAAAACTGTAGTGGTTTTAATGGCCTTTAAAGCTACACTTCCAGGTAGTAATGTCATGAAATGGTTTGGGCCTCCACAACAGAGAATGACTGTAGTGTTTTTCACAATTATCCAAGTTCTAATCTGTACTGTTTGGTTGTTACTCAGTCCTCCCTTCCCAATGAAAAATCTCAGCACATACAAGGAGAAGATCATCCTGGAATGTGCATTAGGTTCTGCTGTTGGCTTCTGGGCTGTGCTGGGCTACATTGGCCTGCTGGCTGTTTTTTGCTTTGTGTTAGCTGTTCTAGCTCGGAAACTACCTGATAATTTTAATGAAGCCAAGCTGATCACCTTCAGCATGCTGATATTCTGTGCAGTGTGGATCACTTTCATCCCAGCATATGTCAGCTCTCCTGGGAAATTGACTGTAGCTGTGGAGATATTTGCTATTCTGGCCTCCAGTTTCGGACTGATTCTGTGTATATTTGCTCCAAAATGTTTCATCATGTTATTTCAGCCAGAAAAGAACTCAAAGAAACATTTAATGAGCAAACAATAAATGTAAAGTATGAGAGTTCTAAATACAAGATGGCAATAATATGATAGACGCTATCAATGTATCCTCAACAACACATTTATTTCACAATCTTCTGCAATTCATATTACTCCTTTTTTACTATTATGCTACTGTCATCTTCATGTATTATTGTAATGTATTTTTATGTGTTAAAAATAAGTACAATCAATAAAGTTTATTAAAGCAAACACTATACTTCTTCATGTTTAAGACGTGCAGAAACACCTCTATAGGTGACCAGGAGACATCTGTTAGATCTTCAATCCATCTCAGCTGATTGAATTAAACACAAAAACAAATCTCATCCAACTGTGAGCTGTTAACAACTACACTACAATATGAGTGTTAAAGTAGTTTAGAGGTATCAAATGATTATAGCGATACACAGTGGGACGCACTGATGTTTGGTATTATGCACCCAACAAGCAGCCTCCCGCCACAAACCCCGACCAGACGGCCCACTCCACTCCAGGCCCCAGGCAGCGAGCAGAGAAGGAAGACCCCAAGTCTCCCCCCGCCTGCTCCAATGTGCTGTTGATGCGTGTTGTAGTAAGATGCGTTTAAAATGAGGTGGGGGCAGCATGCCATCCCCCTCCCTGGATCCTAAATGTCTAAATGCAAAGTGGAGGTGGACAATGACACCGGAGGAAAGGTTAGCCGGGAAAACACCACTCCTCCCCCAGATATCACTGGGTGTACTCACTCTGAAAGACCCTAGATGTGTGTTGTGAGAATGTCATGAGTGTGAGTGTTTAAATTGTGTATTAAAATTGGGCCACAGGACTGCAGAGATGGTATTCCACACTCGTGACATACCTGGAACCCAAAGCCCTGTGTGAGTGGTGATGTGATGGAGCAGAGGGAGGGAAAAGTCCGGGGATGCGGAGGCAAGACTGGGGGGACAAGCCCTCCCAGGGAGCCAGCTCCCCCGCTGGCACCAATAGGCAACCCCGTTCCCCAAAAATCACCCAGGGCAGGGAGATTGCGGGCCCATCCGTCCAGGTCCACGGCAGCAGCCCACACAGAGCCCGCGGCCATCACCCCCACAGGGTAACTATACCCCCCCAACCACGCACAAAAACAAACTTACACAGGACATAGACACCCAGGCAAAGTCACCCCCCCCCCAGACCCAAGACTACTCCCCCCAGCACCGATTGAACCAGTCCCTTATGGCTAGGTGGTACCAAGGCCCACCAGCGCACCAAAGGCCCCATAATAAGCAGGTTAATGGTAATCCTGTTGATGCTTAGTTAGGAATTGGAGTGATTTACATCTATTCACATAGAATCTAAAAACTCACAAGATGATTGTAAGCCTGAAACGCTGCATGTTAGAAGTTAGAATATTTAAAATGGAACAGGTTCAAATTGTCTTTAAAAATAAAAAAAGTTATATATGTGGCACAATGATTTTGTGTAATGCATGAAAAGAGTAGCCCCCCATTTTATTTTTATGCCCAAAGCCACTTTCTATCGGTAAAGCTACTGGTAATGTGGTTTTGCCATCAGTTAGGGTGATTTCAGATGTCGCCAGCAGAGGGCGCTCGGTACCTGAGGCAATAGTAGCTGACGCCCGGGCAGACGAAGTTCAGTCAGCACGGGATGAGGAAGTGTACAGACTGTGTGCCGAGTAGCTCCGGTTAACGGCGATGTTTCTCTGTTTTTGCAGGTAAGCTGTGTTTTAAATAATAGGCAACAGTAGTAATGAACCTTAGGTGCATTACAGTATTCTAAATGTCGAGCTAAAGTGTAAAAGGCTGACTTTAGAGATTCCTAAAGGAGATTTGCCACGTTGTGTAACCAAAATCCCGGACTCGTAGCATGTGGCTACTCTGTAAGAAATCAAAGGACTGTTCAGTGCCTTCCTGAGTTAAAATGCTTTACGTTAAATGTTCAAAGAAGCACATAATGTCAGTAAAAGCATGAGTTTGTGGTTAAAATGTCTGGTAAACAGAGTAAAATGGTCAGTTCATGACAGCTAAGTATTAAGCTAAGCTAATGGGTGCACATGAACAGCCATGCTACTTCAATTATTAGGTCAGGATGAAAGCCTGTCTTGTGCTCGTGTGTGTTTTCTAGAGGGTTAAAGTGTGTAAAATGGTTGATATCTGTTAGGGTTAGGTTAATGTCTGTAGTAATGAGAACAGGAAAATACATTGGTTTAAAATGGATTTAGCCTAATAAATATAGCATTATTAAAATACACTTAATAAATAAGGGTTAAGATGGTGGTTAAAAACGTGACAGAGTTCCAAGATGAAAATGTGTTTTTGAGTTCTTTATTCATAAAAGGGATGTATGTGAATTAGAATGTGTTTAAATATAGAAATATTAATGTAGACGGAAGTTCAGTCAGCACGGGATGAGGAAGTGTACAGACTGTGCCGAGTAGCTCCGGTTAACGGCGATGTTTCTCTGTTTTTGCAGTTCCAGCAAAAATAAATATGTTGCATGGGAAACGACTTGGCCCATCCTTTTTTGAAGTGTAACATATACAATAAACAATAAAAGTGTATGTACAGAAAGCTCCTTTTAATTTTAAGTAAGTAAACAATGAAAAAAGTAGTCATTAAAAACTATTTACAAAGATGGATGAGTCAGCAAATGGAGGCGTGATTAACTACTGACGTAAAAAATACTGGAGGTTAATAAACAGATAGAAACACGCTTACATCCAAACATAGACTCTTGAGGTATGGAGATCAGATCTGTTTTAATTGGTCTGAGACTAGCAGGGTGTTTGTTGGGCCTGATGTTAGTTTTTGTTGATGGTGGTTCACTGGATGTTCTGAAAAACAGGATTGAGCCTCTCAGTATTGAGGCTTCATTAATGACATGTACTTTACAGGGTGCTCCTCGTTTACCTGCACTGTCAATGGCTGGAGACTTTGCCATTGGAGGGGCGTTCTCCTTACACTACACAATGGATACAGTAATTCATAACTACACCACCAAGCCTGGGCCTCCCAGATGCACAGGGAGGTTAGTAAGATGGAGAAGGAGTTAAAAAACAAAAGATGTCAAATTTTTTAAAGGAAAAATGTGTAATTTGCTGAACAGTTTACTGTAATGTTGGTAAAAATGAGCTTTATACGTCATGTTTATTATCTACAAATAATATTAGGCTTTTGATAAAGAAATGATCAATTAAGTGACTATAATTGCATTTGAGTTAGTAGTTAAAATAAACTATTTCATACATTTGCATTTCCTTGAATGTGGATTTTTTAGTAAATTATGCCATCTTTAAAATTTACAGTTATATTTTAATATGGATGGCTTGCAGCATTAGTTTTTCCAACTGCAGAGTAAGTTCTTTTGTTATATTTGCTAACATGTTGTTGGATCTTTTCACGTGAACTGTCCTTATTTTGAGTAAACCTCAGATTTTCATGATTGATCTGTTCAGGTTTAATGCCCGGGGTCTGCGTTTTGCTCGGGCAATGATCTTTGCTCTTGAAGAGATAAACAACAGCACGGAGCTGCTGCCGGGTATCAAACTAGGATATCAGATCTACGACTCATGTGTCTCACCACCTGTCTCTACACATGTGGGGTTTCAAATAACAAATGGTCAGGACCCTGTGTTTTACAAAGGGAGCAACTGTTCTCAGTCTAAAGTAGTGCTGGCTGCTGTTGGAGACGATGCATCCACACCGTCTATCAGCATGTCACGTATCATTGGGCCGTTCAGCATCCCTCTGGTAGGTATTCTGATTGTCTGCAAAAGAAAAAATATATATATTAAATTATATTCAACAGATTTCCTGTTAACGTGCCATTTTTCTTGCTTCAGGTGAGTCCTTCTGCCACATGTTCCTGTCTGTCAGATAAGCAGCAGTACCCAACTTTTTTCAGAACTATTCCCAGTGACCAGTTCCAAGCTGATGCTCTGGCCAAGCTGGTGAAACACTTTGGCTGGACTTGGATAGGAGCTGTCCGCTCAGACTCAGATTATGGAAATTATGGCATGGCAGCTTTTCTAGCTGCAGCACAGAGAGAGGGAATCTGTGTGGAGTACTCTGAGTCCTTCTATCGGACCGACCCACGAAGCAAGATCCAGAGAGTAGCTGATCTTATTCGAAGGTTTTTACAGCCATGATTTTGACTATAACTTGTGTTTATGTGAAATATCTGCACAGCAAACTTCAGTTAAAATGTCTTGAAATTATTGAGGATTTTTATGTTGGTCTATTTTGTATTCAGTCTTTAGAAAAATTAAAGCACAGATGCTCAGCGTCCATTAGAACTTGATATATAGCCTACACTATACTCGTATTAATATTCAGTTACATAAAGTATTTAAACTTAATATAGCCTGTTAGTCAAAGCCTATTTTTTCTGTCTCTGCAGGTCAACAGCTGTAGTTGTTGTGGCTTTTACAGCCTCTGGAGATATGAGTGTTCTGTTAGACGAGCTGGCTCGGGAGCCTCCACCCCCTCGCCAGTGGATCGGTAGCGAGGCCTGGGTAACTGACTCAAACTATTTGAGCTACACTTTCTGTACCGGAGCCATCGGAGTTGCCATTCAAAAATCAGTCATCCCAGGTCTGAGAAACTTTCTACTGAGTCTTTCCTCCAGTGATGTCGCTGCCTCCTCATTTCTTACTGAATTCTGGGAGGAGGCTTTCAACTGCAGCCTGGGAAAAAGTGAGCTTTTCTTCACACAAAACTATTAATGTCAGGTTCAAAACACTAATTAAACACTAATTAACTGCATGCTTTAAGAAAAAAAACTATGGCTGTCATGCAATCAAAAAATTGCAGATCATAATTAATTTATTGCACAATATTTTTAATAGAATGACAGCACTATAATTAATCTAATTAATCACATTTTTAATCACACATAAAAGTTGCTGAGCAAAGCTGTCATGTTGAATTATTTTCATTTAAATTATTACAATTATTGTGGCAGAACAAAAGCCTGATATATAACAACAAAAAAGTATTATGAAGTCATTTATTGTGTTTAAAGGCATTCTATGGAGTTCTGCTTGTTTTAGCTCCCCCTGGTGTCTGTTTTAAATCACTGCCGTAAAATCATTAGCACCATTGTTTCTGCTCAGAAACACCTAAATGTAACTGATGAAATGTCTCCTCAGCCTTCATAGCTTTCTGCATGAGTGGTTATTTACTCCTTCAAAGAAATCAGCTGTGTTCAAGCAGGGAGAGATTTTTAAAAAAGCAGGAATCATGAGCTAAAAACACTCCGACCCTAGGAGCTAGCCACTTTGGGTTAGCCAAACCCTCGTGAAATACGTGACTTTGTGAGACCTCCGGGGCACCAGACCGGAGAATAAGTTGCAAATGTGGTATTCCAGATCTAAGCACCAGATGGGGCTAAGTGACTTTTAATTACCCCTGTAAAGGGTCAAAATAGCACATACTGGCTCAAGGAAAATATTTAAAAATATGAAAAAGTTGCAAAGTAAGCCTTTAACTGACTTAAACAGATGCAGTTTTGGATGCAGTTTGCAACAGCTGTTAACCCTTACCATCCATCAAGGATGATTTTTTTTATTTCAAAGGACACTACTGGCTTGAGTATAGGGGTGGGGGCTGGAGGTGGAGAAGGGGGGCTTGAACTGTTTGAACAATGATATCAACCCTAAACCTAAAAACAACAGCCAGTATCGATTCAATATAGTGTAATATTGTTTTAGGCAGTAAAAGCTACATGGTTCAAAACTGCCTTTAAAAAAGTGCAGGGGACATGTCCCCCCTGCACCGCCCCAAATAACACCCATGTCTTCCACCAGGCATGGACTGGCCATAGCACCGCTAGACTGGTGGTGGTAACTGTGGAGTGGTCCAGTCATGCAGGATGTGAACTGACCGGCTCATTTTAATTTGCATATCCTGATGCGGGGCTCCAGTAAAGAGTGCCAAAAAGGTCGCGGATGCTAAGTGATGCCAGTTTCGAAACATCAGCACAGGAACTGTGTGTTCTGTTGCAGTATCACTAGGGATGAGCTAGATATCCGTTTCAGACGAGTATCGGTACGGATAATGCATATTTTCCGAATACGAGCATCATCCGATTGAAACACGTTATTATCTGTGCTCGGGCTGAAGAACAATCCTGATTGGGTAACTGTCTGACTGTCCTCTGTTCGCGCTCTCTGCCCGGCAATCACACAGTGCGCCTAAGGAGATGCGCACCTGGACCAGGGCCAGGTGTAGTGTGCGCCGCGCGTATCTGAGCAGACGCGCGGTCCCCATGAGAAGATAGTGCAGCCCGCGACAAGCTCGGGACCTGCAGGGCCTCCTGAAATGGACCGAACTAGTGTGTGGTTCGGAGTTGGTTCGGCTTGGAGGAGGCGGGGGGACAGGCAATCGCTGCGGCTCTGCGTCAACCAGACTGGCTCTGGTGAACCCGAGCATTTCCTGGTGGACTAGCGTTGGTCCAGACTTTTTAAAACTCATACTTTGATTTGACCAGTCCATAAAACCAGATCAGCGGGCCCAGTGTCCATGGGCTCGCTGATCTGGGGGCCCAGTGTCCCCAGATCAGCGGGCATCACACAGGATCTTTCATCCTGCGTGATGAACATTTGGAAAAAAAAAAGGTCAGTGTAAAAACCCGTCAGCTTAACTCGATTTTTTTTTCTCCAGTCACTCCTCCTCTCTTTGGCTGAGGGACGAAGGTCCCGTTATCTGATCACGCGTCCGTCCTGTAAACTCTGCGGGGCTCGTGCCTCTCATTATAATAAAGTGAACGGGAGCGCGCGTCACAGCTGTGTTTCCCAGCATAAACTGACAGCTTAAAATTCAACAAATCAAACATCAACACTAAAAACACATGTATCTGTTAGTGACTTTATCAGAGGGTTACAGTTGTTTTCAGAGACTCATATTAAATACTAAATACCCCAAAAGTAGTTTTACTAAAACATGATGACAGAGTCCTGCATGCTGTAAAATAAACAGTAGAGAAATAAAGTCATTTTGAGGCAGATTTAATCCATTACAGATAAACTGGATGCTACAATCACTTTTTGACAGGTGAAAAAATCAGTTTGAAGTTGATGTAAAAAATACAGTTGATGCTTTAATCAGGTCACCTGTAAACTAAATCTAATCCTTTATTATCAGGTGGACAGATGAGAGTTTACAGTAAAACTATTAAAACAGGGTGAGCCTTAGTAAACAGCTGCAGTCCTGACAGATACATTTGCTTTAGTGTTAAAAATGTTTGATTGGACCAAATTCAACCTGCTAATTTTATCAAACATCAATTAGCTCAGATTTCAAATGGTCTGGTGAGTGTTGGGTGGGTTTGTGCAAATCGCCCTGTGGTGATTTTTTCCAATGATAAAGTGTACCTTGGCTCCAAAAAGGTTGAAGAACCCAGCCTTTAATATTGTGATCAAAAACATTGAATCTCAATTCTGAGGCTGCTCTGTAAATAGTTTTCAAATAAACAATACATATAGCTAATTCTGATCAATCCATATCAATTTCAGACTTAAAATAATGTACCCATGTAAGCCATGCCCACTTCAGGGTAAACCACACCCACGTCCGGGGCAAGCCCCGCCCGCTTACGGTTTAGGCACCGCCCACTCCGAGTACAGATACGGATACAGATAATTTAGATGGTTGAACAGATACAGATAATGCTGTACTCGCTCATCCCTAAGTATCACACATGGAACATGTAATCACTTCCTGAAAGTGTGTGGCTCTAATGAACCTCACAGGGCTGCTCAGTGACACACAAACACTGCCACCAGCGCAGCACACACACCACTGTAACAGAAGCAGAAATAGTAAGAAAATTAAAGTGCGATTAACGCAATAAAAAAATTTAATGTGCTAAATATGGCTGTAAATAATTATTCACAATTAACATGATCATTTTATATACAGGCATGAAGCCAGAGGTCGCGCTAAACTTTTTCGTGGTCCGTGATTTTAACCGACAGGGTCCAAAAAATTGAGTCATAATCTATTTTCACTGATTTCAATTCTATTTCCACTGTATTCAAATGGAGTCCTGGTGAGTTGTTTTGATTAGAGGTGTGAATTGTCTGGGAATTAAGTTCAGAGCAGACCGGTAAGTGCTGGAAAGATTAAATCAGAGTCCTCCTCCTCTGTTTAAAGTTGGTTTTTCACGTTTGACAAAGATGGCTTCTTTAACTCCTCTCTCAAACCATCGGTCTTCTCTGTCCAAAATGTGTACGTTGTCGTTTTCAAAGGTGTGTCCCTTGTCTTTGAGGTGGAGGTGGACTGTCCTGGCCTAATGATGTGGCTCTCCTGTGTTGAGACATGCGCTTGTGCAGTTGTTGTTGTTTTGTTTCTCCAATGTAAAGGTCTGAACAGTCCTCACTGCACTGGCCTGCATAAACAACACCACTGATCTTCTGTTTGGGAGTCTTGTCCTTAGGATGAACCAGTTTCTGTCTGAGGATGTTGTTGGGTTTGAAGTTTACTGGGATGCTGTGTTTGGAGAAAATTCTTCTCAGTTTCTCTGAGACTCCTGCTACGTATGGGATGACGGTGCTTTTGCGGTTGTTGTCCTTGTCTTGTGTGTCCTTGTCCTGTGTGTGTGTGCACGCATGCTCTCGGCCTACTGTCTGAGATTGTGTCTTAATTTAGTAATTTTCCCATCTCACCAGTTGGACTGCCAGGTTTCCTGTCTCCAAAATGGGCTTTTTATAAATCCCAAAGTTTGCGTAAGAAGTGACTTACGCAACTTTCAGGCCTGTTTTGTGTATGAGCAGGTTTTATAAATGAGGCCCCAGGTGTCTCTCTACAACGGTCATGGAGAGAAAATATGGCCACTGCCTGTCATTACACACAGCTGCACACACAGGTGTGTGAATTTTAATCCGTCTAAATGACCAACGGCCTTCAGATTTTTCCATCAAAGTTTTAAAAAAAACAGTCAATGACGGAAAACATTCGGTTATTGCGACCCCTAGTGCAAGCACACATGTACAATATACATAAATCTGGTGAATTATGCATGGACTGGTGACCATAAACATCAACATGTCCACTGCTGCTGTGCAAACAGAATATTTCATTTATAATAAAAGTGGACATGAGCTGCATTTTAACAATAATCCTCATGCTTCAAGTTCCTACATTCCCATGATATGTTGTATTATTTTTAGGGCTGGGAATCGATTAAAATAAATTAACTAATTAATCACAAATCTGAACAAATTTAATCGCAATTAAAAATTAATCGCAATTAATTGCATTAAAAATTAATCGCAATTCATTGCTCCTTTTCAGAAAAAAGAAATTACACATAGTTTAAAATGTTCATCCATGAAATATGCCAAAATGTTTTAAAAATCATTTTTTCAAGCTTTTATAATTTATGAAAAAATGCATTTAAATTGCATTTCAGTTCAAAACAGTTGAAAAACAAAATATCCCTGACAAAAACTGGACAGACCCTAAATACAGTACTTTATAAATCTATTTGTTCATTTTATGTACAATTTTAGAAGGGTATTGTTTCAAAATAGTAATAAAAGATTTCCAACATGTGGAAACACTATGAGAGAATTATTTTTTGCAGTGTTCAAACTGACCCACGGTCTGCCTGGTTTTCAATGAGGGGTCCGAGTCACTCAGGTTTCTGTTGTTTAAAGTCTGGGAATGGGGTTGCCTGGGTCTGGTACTGGTTGTTCTCTTCAGATAGGGGTAGGGTCTGGGTTTTTCCTACCGAGCCGAACTGAAACCTCTGCTCGGACCTCGGTGTCAGACTGGTCCGGGACTACTAGACTCCTAACACCTGCTCACTGCTGAACTGAACTGAACGGGCTTTATGCACAGAGTACTTAGTAGAACTTCTGGTTTAAAATTAACTCACGGGACCATTTCCGGTTCCATTTGAAACGTGAAGATTTCCAGAGTTAGAGTGCATTTCCAGCTAAAGATATTGTTTATAATCAAAACGAGTAATAGTATAGTATACTACAGTATGATATATATATTATAGCACTAAGAAATGAAGCCATCATATAAGTATCAGCGGACGGGAAGCCTCGACAGCTGAACACTGCTGTGTAACGTTGTGTACTGCATCAGCTGAATATAATTCATCAGTCCGTTTCCACACATTTCCACTGAATAAATAACTACAAAAAGGAAGGATTGTGAACTTAAGAAGAGAAAACGTGATCATTTCTAACCACACCGTGTCTGCAGTCCACACTTTGCAGCACAGTAGTCAAAGAGCCGAGTGGACGAGGCTAATGGAGGAGGCGCGGCGCCGTTCGTGTGTTATTTCACTGGAACAACTATTCTTTTGGTGAATGAAGACTTGGTGTCTGATAACGTACAGCTAGACCAGAGAAAGTTGAAAGTTGGGAAGCAGTTGGAGCCCACGATCACGGCTATATAGATTTAACTCACTGTTTTTTGATGATGGAAGCTACGAGCTAACGCTGTTAGCTTACCTTCAATTTCATGAATAAAGCTGGTTATATACAGCTTAAAGTCCTTCACCCGCTTGCTCGCAGACGTCTCTGTGTGTTTTTCAAAAATCCGGTGGACATTGTTTACCGTGATGCGCGGCAGATCTTGAAGAAAACGGGTAAAAAAATCCATTTTGTCCAGTTTGTGTGGGAACAGCGTTGAACCGGAAGGGATAGGCAGCGTCTATCGCAACCAGGAAGTGACCGTGCATAAACCCCACTGAACGGGACCATACGGCGAGAAAGGAGCAGGAATAAACCTAAAGGCTAGAGACCGCCCAGTTTCAACGCCGATTACTTTAGGTTTTAACGGTAGAAAGAGCGGAGAGTTCCGCAACCGGGTAGACGGGTGAACTGATGACATCCGAAGAAGCAGGTGAAGCGGGCTGGACCCATATGAATGATACAAGGGAGGATATTGACACGGGCTGGGAGCTGCCTGAGTCTGGGCAGCAGGAAATCAGGCTGACAAGCGCTCCGCCTTGCTTCAAACACAAGTTGCGTTAATTACGTTATTTTTTTTTACGCGTTACGTCTTTCAAATTAATCAAGCGTTATTAATGTGCTAAAGTCCTGGCCCTAATTATTTTATAACTGTATGTTAACATGAGGCTGGATTATATTCAGTTTATTGTTGTTATTCATTTTTTAAATCTAAACTATCTCTTTGTTTTATATTTATGTAGCTGATGATTTAAAGAAGAGGGTGTGCGATGGAACTGAAGACCTAAACACACTCAAAAGCCCGTACACTGAAACATCTCAGTTAAGAATCACTAACATGGTGTACAAGGCTGTTTATGCAATAGCTCATGCCACTCACAATGCAGTGTGCCAGGAAACTAATTTCACCACTCAGTGTGAGAAAAGCAAAAGATTACAGTCTAAACAGGTCAGTTTAAATCAAAAACAAATTTGAAGATTTCATATCTGTTAGATCACGTAAACCAATTTAAATTGTTTTACAGGACACTGTTTTCTTTGTCTTACTTTTTAAATATCTCACAGGTTTTGACTGAACTAAAGAAAGTCAACTTTTCCCGTAATGGTTATCCTGTGTCATTTGATGCTAACGGCGATCCTGTAGCTTTTTATGAGCTGGTCAACTGGCAGAAGAATGCGAATGGAGTTATTGAGCTGGTAACAGTAGGGTACTATGATGCATCACTGCCAAAGGGCCAGGAGTTCCAAATTACTAAGAACATAACCTGGGTGGACGGCAGCACACAAGTAAAGTGTCTGATGATGAACATTTTAAAAGTTTGTAGATTTATGACAACAGGTTTGAACAAACTATACTAAACATATATTTTACATCTTTCTTTGTCTCAGGTTCCAGTATCAGTGTGCTCTGAGAGTTGTCC
>SSNR01000399.1:0-98832 GCA_006937965.1 Callopanchax toddi
ATCAGATCAAAGTTGACTTTAAGTTGACATTTTGATGGTGTTTTATTTTGAAAACCCAAAGCAAATCCATTTGAAATTTGCAGAGTGTCAAGTAGAGGAGGTGTACTATTAGACACAAGTGGAAGAAGTCTGTAATAAGTTACAGTTTCTGAGAAATCGTTCATTTTATCAGGTCAAAGTTGACTGTAAATTGGTATTTTTGATGGTGTTTTATTTTGAAAACCCAAAGCAGATCCATTTGAAATTTGCTGCGTGTCAAGTAGAGGAGGTGCACTATTAGACACCAGCATAATTATTCCGTAATAAGTTACAGTTTCTGAGAAATCGTCCGTTGTATCAGGTCAAAGTTGACTTTAAGTTTACATTTTGATGTTGTTTTATTTTAAAAACCCAAGGCAGATCCATTTGAAATTTGCAGAGTGTCAAGTAGAGGAGGTGTACTATTAGACATGAGCAGAATTAGTCCGTAATAAGTTACAGTTTCTGAAAAATCGTCTGTTGTATCAGGTCAACGTTGACTTTAAGTTGACATTTTGATGGTGTTTTATTTTGGAAACCCAAAGCAAATCCATTTGAAATTTGCAGAGTGTCAAGTAGAGGAGGTGTACTATTAGACACAAGCGGAATTAGTCCGTAATAAGTTACAGTTTCTGAGAAATCGTTCATTTTATCAGGTCAAAGTTGACTGTAAATTGGTATTTTTGATGGTGTTTTATTTTGAAATACTAAAGCAGATCCATTTAAAATTTGATGAGTGTCAAATAGAGCAGGTGTACTATTAGACACGAGCAGAATACATCCGTAATAAGTTACAGTTTCTGAGAAATCGTCCGTTGTATCAGGTCAAAGTTGACTTTAAACTGACATTTTGATGTTGTTTTATTTTGAAAACCCAAAGCAGATCCATTTGAAATTTGATGAGTGTCAAGTAGAGGAGGTGTACTATTAGACACCAGCAGAATTAGTCTGTAATAAGTTACAGTTTCTGAGAAATCGTCCATTTTATCAGGTCAAAGTTGACTGTAAATTGGTATTTTTGATGGTGTTTTATTTTGAAAACCCAAAGCAGATCCATTTGAAATTTGATGAGTGTCAAATAGAGGAGGTGTACTATTAGACACCAGCAGAATTAGTCTGTAATAAGTTACAGTTTCTGAGAAATCGTCCGTTGTATCAGGTCAAAGTTGACTTTTAACTGACATTTTGATGTTGTTTTATTTTGAAAACCCAAAGCAGATCCATTTGAAATTTGATGAGTGTCAAGTAGAGGAGGTGTACTATTAGACACCAGCAGAATTAGTCTATAATAAGTTACAGTTTCTGAGAAATCGTTCATTTTATCAGGTCAAAGTTGACTGTAAATTGGTATTTTTGATGGTGTTTTATTTTGAAAACCCAAAGCAGATCCATTTGAAATTTGATGAGTGTCAAGTAGAGGAGGTGTACTATTAGACACGATCAGAATACGTCCGTAATAAGTTACAGTTTCTGAGAAATCGTCCGTTGTATCAGGTCAAAGTTGACTTTAAACTGACATTTTGATGTTGTTTTATTTTGAAAACCCAAAGCAGATCCATTTGAAATTTGATGAGTGTCAAGTAGAGGAGGTGTACTATTAGACACCAGCAGAATTAGTCTGTAATAAGTTACAGTTTCTGAGAAATCGTTCATTTTATCAGGTCAAAGTTGACTGTAAATTGGTATTTTTGATGGTGTTTTATTTTGAAAACCCAAAGCAGATCCATTTGAAATTTGATGAGTGTCAAGTAGAGGAGGTGTACTATTAGACACCAGCAGAATAGTCCGTAATAAGTTACAGTTTCTGAGAAATCGTCCGTTGTATCAGGTCAAAGTTGACTTTAAACTGACATTTTGATGTTGTTTTATTTTGAAAACCCAAAGCAGATCCATTTGAAATTTGATGAGTGTCAAGTAGAGGAGGTGTACTATTAGACACCAGCAGAATTAGTCTGTAATAAGTTACAGTTTCTGAGAAATCGTTCATTTTATCAGGTCAAAGTTGACTGTAAATTGGTATTTTTGATGGTGTTTTATTTTGAAAACCCAAAGCAGATCCATTTGAAATTTGATGAGTGTCAAGTAGAGGAGGTGCACTATTAGACACGAGCAGAATACGTCCGTAATAAGTTACAGTTTCTGAGAAATCGTCCGTTGTATCAGGTCAAAGTTGACTTTAAACTGACATTTTGATGTTGTTTTATTTTGAAAACCCAAAGCAGATCCATTTGAAATTTGATGAGTGTCAAATAGAGGAGGTGTACTATTAGACACCAGCAGTATTAGTCTGTAATAAGTTACAGTTTCTGAGAAATCGTCCGTTTTATCAGGTTTTGTAGGTCTGAGTGTCATTTCCAGGTTCTCCTACTACCATAATATTTAACAAAATATTAATAAATAAAAATGCATCAAGAACAGGATATGATTTTTTTTTTATATGAACACATTTACACATATACATCAAGCCTTTTACTCAAGGAGAAGCTTTATCATAAAAGGTAGTTTACGTTTACCATTTTCAAATATACATTTATTGTATTTTAATAATACTTTTTTTTTTTTATACATAGATAATGTTATGGTATGACTGCATGAAATGCAATTGGTAAGAATTTTAATTTGATAATCACTCATCATTCACAGACGTAAATGAAGCCATTTTTGTGACTTCAAAACCTGCTGGAATTGAGCTTTTATTTTGAAAGGAGTTGGTTAAGAGGAACACCGTAATGCCGAGAGTTGTGGCGCATGTGAAAATCGACGGAGGGCTGGCTTGACTGTCGTTTCCGAACTGGAGGCTGGCTTGACGGCAGTGACCTGGTGGGGGTATGGGGGACTCATATCAATGTAACACCTGGTAAAGTAAAACTGAGCAATGAAATACATCAATCCGTGTACTCTTCGTTCTTTCCATTTTCTATTAAAACCAAAAATCGAAAAAGGAATTTTTTCTTTCATATTTTGTTATTTGTTTTTGAAACGGATACAAAACGCCAAAAAAGGTCTTGTTTTTCATATTTTAATCCTAGTCGAAGATCAAAAAATCGAAATGGAAAAACGGGCTGTAAGAAAGAATTCGATTTTCATATTTCATTGCTCCGGTTTGCGAGTCCGGTAAAGTTCAAGAAATTGGCAGATTCGAAGTTTGCCGTTCAATAGCTTCCGATCAAATAGGTGTAATAACAAATACTGCACCTCATTAGAATCGTAGGAAGGTGGTCTACAAGCTACAACCTCGTTTTTATAAAACCATCCCTCCTCCGCTGCAGTTTTACATTTTGATCTCTGGTCCAGTCAGCTGAAGGCTGCTGAGCGGGCAGGGACCGTCTACAAATTACCACTCTGTTGACAGCTCTTATGTAAAAATTAACTACACTCTTCTACACTGTACTTTCACCAAACTTATACATAGTGTCAATAGACATCTTCTCTTCAGATTGCATTCTAAAAATATAATTTTGGGGGATTTTTGTTTATTTTGTTAATATTTTTTATTATATTTACTAGGAACTCTAAACCTGTACACTGTAATCACCATATTATCTACTCTACATACTGTCACCAAAATCACACAGATGATCACAGTACATATATACTACAAGTCTCAGCTTCTGGAAATGTGTTTTGTAATGATTTTTGGTGAAATGTAGATGTCATTAGGAACTATTGTCCTTGAATGGTTCTCTTTTTTTTAAATGCAGGAATGTGTAAATTAGATCAAAGCAGGTTTGGAATCAGGTTCAGAGAAAAATGGTTGTACTGGAAAAGTGCAACCTGAGGCATTCCCTTGTTTAGTGTAGGTCTTTTATGTTTGACGTAGATCCTCTCTACAACCATCTACCTTCTCTGTCCATAATGTGGACATTGTCATTTTCAAAGGTCTGTCCTTGTCCTTGAGATGTAAATGGACTGCTGAGTCATGACCTGAAAAGGTGACTCTACTGTGTTGTGCCATGTACTTGTGTAATTGTTGGTTTTTATTCCGATGTAAGAGTCTGGCCAGTCCCACTGTAAAGGACTGCATAAACAAAGAAGCCAAGCTTCTTTTTGGTTGTATGGTTCAGTTTAGATTAACCAGTTTCTGTCTGAGTGTGTTGTTGGGTTTGAAGTTGACTGTCAACTTAATTTTAATATGACAAAACTAAGACTTGTAGTACAGAGAGTAGATGTCCTGTGATCATCTCTGTCAGTTTGGTGTCAGCAGAGTGTACAGTGGTGGAGTTATTGAAAAAATAATAAACAATATTTTACCAAAAATCATTAAAAATCACATTTCCAGAAGCTGAGACTTGTAGTATATATGTACTGTGATCATCTGTGTGATTTTGGTGACTTCTAGTACGTAGAGTAAATAATATGGTGATTACAGTGTACAGGTTTAGAGTTCCTAGTCAATATAATACAAAATATTAACAAAATATAAACAAAAATCCCCCAAAATTATATTTTTAAGATGCAATCTGAAGAGAAGATATCTATTGACACTATGTATAAGTTTGGTGAAAGTACAGTGTAGAAGAGTGTAGTTATTTAATTTTTACATAAGAGCTGTCAACAGAGTGGTAATTTGTAGACGGTCCCTGCCCGCTCAGCAGCCTTCAGCTGACTGGACCAGCGATCAAAATGTAAAACTGCAGCGGAGGAGGGATGGTTTTATAAAAACGAGGTTGTAGCTTGTAGACCACCTTCCTACGATTCTAATGAGGTGCAGTATTTGTTATTACACCTATTTGATCGGAAGCTATTGAACGGCAAACTTCGAATCTGCCAATTTCTTGAACTTGACCGGACTCCAAACCGGAGCAATGAAATATGAAAATCGAATTCTTTCTTACAGCCCGTTTTTCCATTTCGTTTTTTTGATCTTCGACTAGGATTAAAATATGAAAAACAAGACCTTTTTTGGTGTTTTGTATCCGTTTCAAAAACAAATAACAAAATATGAAAGAAAAAATTCCTTTTTCGATTTTTGGTTTTAATTGAAAATGGAAAGAACGAAGAGTACACGGATTCTAAGGAAGTGAGGTGTATTTATTTAGCAAGGATGGTAGAACAAAGCAGTGAACAATCTTGTGACGTTTTTGGTCTTTGGTTTCAAGACCATCTAACTAAAGGAGGCAGCAATACGCCAACGCTGCGTCGAGGCTACTTGAATTAAATAGGCCGAAGAAGAAGAAACACTCTTCCCTGATTGGACAGATTGTCACGTGGTAATACCCGGAAGAATGACAAATGTTTATCGCTGAGCCTCGTAAGTAAAAAAAAATTTGTTTTAGCAGACCATCGGCAAACAAGGTTTAATCATTTTATTCGTCGTGTTTTGTTTTTTATATATAAGCTTTGAAAAGTTTAGTGTCAAAGGAAAGTAAGTTATTCAAACACTATTTGTACTTGTTTTAGCCAGTGAGTCATTTCGTTAGTTGATAAAAAGGTGTTTGTGAGGGATTTTTCTGTTAATCACCAGTTACAATAACACTACAGACAACTGTCATTATGAATAAATTCGACTGTATTTTAATTTATAAAAGAATCATTTTAGGAATCCAACAATCTTAAGCAACATAAATGGCATTGTTGGTAAATAAATGTTGATTTTGTGCTTTCTTTGGTGCAGGTTTCTTGATGTAAAGAACACATAAGTTGGACCAAAATGGCTTCATACTTTGATGAACATGACTGTGAACCCACCAACCCTGAGGAGCAATATCGCCAGAATGCTCTACTAGAACTGGCCAGGTATCTGAGCCCACCCAGAACATTTTATCTGCTCTGAAGAGTCCAGCTCTGACACTGGTCTTTGTCTGCAGGTCCTTAATGCAGGGTTTGGACTTGATGGACTCTGGAGTGTTTGATTTGTCAGACTGGGACCAGCGGCTTCCTCCTCCAGCTGCCAAAACTGCTGTTCAGACCCTCACTGTGGTAATCATTTCCCCAGAACAAGCAGGTGACACATTAACAGTTCTGATTTGAATTTATAAATGGCACGTTGCTGCATGACACAAGCCTTTATGATCTACAGACATCACATCGATTAAAGGTAGTAGATCACACTTTATCTGGCTTTTGTTTTCTCACAGATAAAGGTCTCAAATGTCCTGTGTGTTTGCTGGAATTTGAGGAACAAGAGACGGTTAGAGAAATGCCTTGCAAACATCTTTTCCACTCAGGATGTATTCTGCCTTGGCTGGGCAAGGTAAAGCTCAAGAGTAATAGTTTATTGAATTTGTGTTGGGGAAATCCTAATAAAGATGTTTCAATCATAGACCAACTCCTGTCCACTCTGTCGACTTGAATTACCAACTGACAATCCAGAATACGAGGAGTTTAAAAAGGACAAGGTGAGTTTGCTGTGCCTCTTAGGAGGTACAGTTGTTTCTAATCTTTGTACAGGTATTGTGCTCTCAATGTGTTTGTGATTTTTTGTCTTTAGGAGAGAAGAAAACAGAGGGAACACCGTCTAGAGGGCCTACACGGAGCCATGTACACCTAAAGTGTTTCCACCTGCTGAGCCCTTTAAGATTTGCAAGCTGCATTCATATTAATTTGTAGAGAGCCTAATACCAAGCATGGGATAAAATCAAGTTAGATGGATTCAAAGGACTTACTGTCTGTTATAAATATAATGTTCTTAATTGGCAAAAAGAACTCAAAAGAGTCAAACAGCAACAAGTCCATCAACATGGATGGGGTTTCATTCAGATAAATCTTGACTAAAAAAGAATTCACACAATGAAAAGTCAAACTTTCCCCTGATGAACTTTACTGATGCTCTATCATGGCATCAGAAGAGGTTGAATAATGTTGGAACAATGAGTCATAACTGCAGCAGATATGATCAGTGAATAACTGAAGTGCTCTTTAGTCAGTAGCTTTAACATTTAAAAAGCTAAGTAGTCTGAAGCATGTTAGTTCAGAGTCTTTATTTCATATTTAAATATGAGAACTTAATGTGCACAAAACTGTCCTTGTCCAGTTTATTAGAAAATATTTATGAAAACTCAGTGACTACTTTTTTACTGTTGTATCAACAAAAAAATACATTTGAAATTCATAAACGTTTCTTGTGTTGAATTTTTTTTACAACACTGAAGAAAAGGTCAAATTTTAGAGGCACACAGTGTTTTCAGCAACTTTAAATTGTTTTCCTGCCCTCTTCTCCCTGCTGTGCTTTCAGATCAGCTTTTCTGAGATCAATGGTTGTTTTTGGTAATGGAGAATACTGAAAATACCAAACAAGGTCATTTTTTGAGGAAAACTGGAGAGTTTGTCTCATGTTGCTTTTGATCTAAACGGTGCAGAAATGTACTGATAATTTGAAGTTTTTGAATGTATGACACCTGTCTAATCAATCACACTAACCTCTCCACCATGGAATACAAAGTGCTGTCTAAGGTCGCCGGGGGAAAATTGTAGACCTGAAAGATCTGTATGGAGGAGTGGGTCAAAGAGCCTGCTGCAGTGACGCTAACCTGGACAACTACAGGGAATGTCTGACCTCTGGAACTGTAGACAAAGGCTTATGTACCAAATATTTCTATTGGATCAAATACTTTTTTTAGGAAATGCAAATTAATTTACAAATCATACAATGTGATTTTCTGGATTTAACAGTCTGTTGAGAATTACAGACCTTTCCACTTTTAATGTGGGAAGACTTGGAAAAATCAGCTGTGTATCAAATACTTTCCCCCACTATATATATAATTATGGAAGTTTATAGGTATATCTATAGATGTATATATATATATATATATATATATCTACATAGATAAATATACTTGGATAAATTAGTTTGAAAATGTAATCTACAATAGGAAATGCCTGCCAAGAATATATCACTATGCTCTCTGCTTTAACTAGAGACTTGATGATTTGGTTGTTTGAACAAGAAGGACCACAGAAATCATTTTCTAATAATTTATCATTTTTATTTAATATTTGAATATAAATCTCTGTCAAAAGAAAATACCTAAATGATAGACAAAAATCATACATATTTACAGGATTTATAAAAGCAAAATAATTTGTGTTGACTTCTTTTCAGACACCTTTTTACAATTCTATAATATAGTTTTCAAATTCTAAGGAAATAGGAGTACATTTTATAGACGTTTGTATCCGTGTTGTCGTGACTGTTCAAAACATGTTTAAAATAAAAATCAGGCAGCCTTTTCAAATACAAGATTCTCTCAAAAGCACATCTTTTGACAACTCAATGCAGTGAACACTTTGATTAAAAAAAAAATTCCACCATTCATTGTAATATTTGGCATGTGGTATTAATGGTACAGAAGCTGTTTCAGCCCTGATGCGAGGGATCACACAAGCTGCCATTTGGAGTCACACTGACTTGGTAACAGTTTGGTGAAATAGGCTACAGCTGAATAAAAGTCAAAAAGAAAAAAAATCTGGCAAAGTACAAGGGATAAGGCTAAACAGTACCGTTTATACCATTTCACACACCGACAGCTGACATACAGAACAGAAAAAAAAAAAAAAGAGAAATGCACTGTGGATCCCAGGTTTTTTGGCAAGGTTTGCTGCAGGCCAACAAATTTTCAGGAGTTGAAGCATTTGCAGAGTAAACAATGAAAACTCCACACGATCGTGCAGCTTTAGTTAAAGCAGTCCACACGCCTGTCATCCTCACTGAGCTTTAGACATTTAGTGAACTGAGCTGTGGATTCCTGAACCACAAATCAAAACAAGAAAAAGAAATAAAATCAATACAGTTTTCACCTTTTTTACATCAATCCCACAGAAGGAAAGAGGTAGGAGACGTGAGCTTTCAAAGAATGTGTATTGCTGGCATCTGGTGTGTTAAAATATATCAACAGTATGCAGAGGACAGAATACAGGATGTATACTATGTGCTTTATAAAACCTATTTCACTAAAACACTGCTCATTAACTTGAAACTGAGCAGAACTTAAACTGGGCCTGATTAGTCAGCTTTAGTTTCAGTGAGTGTTTGTGGCAGTCTGATGTTCAGCTAGTCTACAACAGTAGTTATCAGTTTAAAGAAAAACAAGAAAAAAATGACAAACTTTCAGGATGAGTAAAAATATGTCTGCCTCTGGTGGAAAAATTGCCCTGTAGCTTCTGAAAATGACCTCACATGTAAAAACAAAAAACTTTTTTAAATTCAAATAAGGCTTCCAAGGATCCAGCCTGGAATCAGATCAGTGTGGACAATAACTACATTAAATACATTAGTCAGATTATAGTTTTACCTTCACACGCCCACTTACATCCTGGGATGTAGGCCACTTTGTCACTTATTCTAACAAAAGAGCCCTGCGCTCATCTCATACACACACTGGAAAGAAGGCATAGCTCACTCCAGTGGAGTGTAAATTATTGGATGATTGTTACTTTGACATTTCATGTCACTTCTTTATGCCATGGATGTACAAAAAACCCCATCTGATGATCATGCAGTATGAGGAACAGAATGACAGCGACGGAGACGACATGATCCTCATCTTAAATCAGAGAAATAAAGTACATTTTTGGACTCACATGAATATGATTGAAACTAACCTCAACATATTTAGTAAAATCATTTGAGTAAAATACTATTTGCATTCAAATTAGGAGTGCAGCTAAATGGTTAGGTGACTTTAATGGTTACTGATAGTATCTTTCAAGTAGTTTATGCACGACTGATTAAATAGGCTGTATGCTCACAGCCTGTAAAAAACATACTAGAACTATTCACTTCTCAACATTCATTAACTTCTATTTACGATGCAAAATTCCAACATAAACGTTTGTTATTCCATTTAGGAGGTGTGCCGTGCAGAGTTAAGCAGAAGGCCAAAACAGGTGGGCCAGTAAAGCACTGGGGGGGAGGAAAGCAAAATGTTGAGGGACATGGAAACTTTCTGTTCTAATCAAGATGCCTGTGACAGATTGTTTAAAAATAAAAACTTTGTACTCCCATTCAGGCAAAACCCCTATTCTCATGCAGAACTGTTGATATCTGTGTTGGAAAATATTCATGGTCCAGTTTTCAGACTGGCTTCATACATTCAATCTTTCTTCCAACACTACAGAGAATGTAACTGTAGTAAACTTGACAACAGGGATTGAAAAAAAAAACCAGTTTGTAGAGCATTACAGAGAGGAATACCTGGTTTGGGTTTAAAAGTTAAAGAAAAAGGATCTGCTCTCTTCCTCCACATGCTGCTCGTCTCCCTGAGGGAGCCTGTGAAGCACCTCTGCAGTGACCTTTTGTAAGAGCGCAGCTACAACATAGCTATGCTCTCTGGGGTACAGTTGAGATGTGTGGATGTGCTGCTTCCTCCGGGGGACTTTAGACCCTTAGTTGTCCCGCCCAGCGTCGAGCCCCGGGACATTGGGTCCATGATAACCCCTGAGCCATGCTGGCTCTGCTGCAGGCCTGCCATCATGGTCTCAGTGGTGACGGTGCCAAACTCATAGGTGAAAGTACCGTAGAAGACCAGGATGTCCACAGTGAAGACCCACTCACAGATGGCTGCGGCGTGCTGAAGGATGAAACTCTCATGGACGAAGAAGATGCCGCCTAAGAGGAGGACACATTAAGGAGGGCAAACATCGTTGGCAAAGTCGAGAGCAAAACAAAGAGAGACCTGTTCTTACAGGAGATGACGAGAGCTAATCAAAGAATGGACATCATCACATTTAATGCCAGATCTTTTGTTGAGAAATGATGGGATTTTAAAAATAAAACTAACAATAAAAAACTCAAGTGATCTGTTAGAACTCTGTCTTAATTGGGAATCTCAGCTACTACCACACGAAATTATTGCTGAATATGTGAAAAACTGAGTTATAGCTATTTTTGTGTTTACTAGTGATGACTCACTATTACTGCCATCTTCAGTTGGGTCACCCCTGAAGACATTTTTAATGAAGAAGTTCATGTAGATTTATCAAACTTCTGCACTGACTCAACACACAGGACATGACTGGACTTCATAAAGGATACTGAGGACAAGGGACACCATGGCCCCCAGCGCTAGAGCAACCCGGACATGAGCCATCCAATAATCGAGGGTGGTCATGGCCACTCGGTAGGTCAGCACACACTGTAAGCACACAAACAGCAGGCCAGCTGGAAACGCAACACCAGCACCCACATAATGAACAGATTTGGCGTGATCAACCTGCCAGACAGAAGCAGTCAGTCAGGACGGCACATTGCACCTCTAAACACAACATTTACAAATCCAAACTTTGAAAAAAGTTTATAAAAATTATTGTATTTGTTGCCGATTACCTGGAAGTTGCCCACCATGACCAGACCTACAGCGTTGGCACAGCCACTCACCAGAGCGCCAGTGTTGATCCAACACTGGTGGCTGTGTTCAACCATCTGGGCGTAGCGTAGAAAGCATACCATCACCACTGCAGGAGCAAAACAAACATGTAAATTTAATGCTGAATCTTCGTTATTCAATTAAGGCAAACGGCCAAAACCCTCCTCATGTCTCATATTTACAGATCCTTTACTACAAAAAGTAATACTTAGCTTTATTTATTTATTTTTTTTAGCTTTATTTGAATTTGACATTTTATTTATGTATTATTGAGCAGCTAAAAGTAAAATAATACAATAAAATTATTACTGCATTTTTTTTTAATGAAAAAAAATCTAATTCTTGTGAGTGAGGCTAACAACAAACTACCTAGATGGACGAACATTAGTCAGTCTCTGAGGTGACAGGGGTGACATTGAAGAAAAAAGAAAACAACCATAATGGGAATTGCACAAAGAGAGTACATTTAGTAAAAGTTATGCTTTTTCCTGTTTACAGCTGTAACACCACTGTTTGAAAACTGAAATCCTGCAGTTTGCTAGCTGTTGCAGTACACGGCACAAACATACAAACTGTAAAAACCTGATTGTTGATTAAAAAAAACTAATTTTTAAGAAGTTAAGGGTGTAAATGAAAGAACTTAAGAGAAAAAACAAGAGGCAGGAAATCTGCAGAATTACTACTCATATAATGCAAGAATTGGGAATGTATGGAAATGCATCTGGGAAAGAAAGGTGAAAATGAGGTGATAGTAAACAGCAGGAGTGATGCAATCAAGGACAGAGAGGGAAAATGGAGCAGAAATGACTGGTGATTAAAGAAGACAGGAGAGAAGAGGAGAGGATGAATACCATAAAGAGTATGAGCAGAAAGGGAGGACAGTGTGTGTGCATGTGTGTGTGTGTAAGAAAAGCTGCATTTATTATTTATGAGACAGCAGCCCTGCCTGTAACTCCTAACAGCTATCAGCTGAGGTCTGTGGGTGTCATGCAGCGTCACTGCATCCAGAGTGGACAGGGGACATAATAGTCTCACACCTCTTTAACATGACAATGCAGTTCAGCTATAAAACTCGCCTCGCCTTCCTCCGCTTATCCGGGTTGCGGGGGCAGCATCCCAAGTCAGGCAGCCCAGGCCATCCTCTCCCCGGCCAAGTCCACCAGCTCCTCAGCTGGGACGCCCAGGCATTCCCAGGCCAAACTGAAGATGTATTTCCTCCAGCTTGTCCTGGGTCGACCCGGGGGCCTCCTGCTGGCAGGACATGCCCAAAACACCTCCCGAGGGAGGCGTCCAGGAGGCATCCTGACCAGATGCCCGAACCACCTCAACTGGCTCCTTTCAACATGGAGGAGCAGCGGCTCTACTCTGAGTCCCTCCTGGATGTCCGAGCTTCTTACCCTATCTCTAAGGCTGAGCCCGGCCACCCTACGGAGAAAACTAATTTCAGCCGCTTGTATCCGCAATCTCATTCTTTCGGTCATTACCCAAAGCTCATGACCATAGGTGAGGACTGGTAGGTAGATCGAGAGCCTTGCTTTCTGGCTCAGCTTCTTCTTCACCACAACAGATCGGTTCAGCGTCCGCATCACTGCAGACGCTGCCCCAATCCGCCTGTCGCTCTCCCGCTCCCTCCTTCCCTCACTCGTGAACAAGACCCCGAGATACTTAAACTCCTCCACCTGGGGCAGGACCTCTCTCCCGACCTGGAGTTGGCAAGCCACCCTTTTCTGGTCAAGAACCATGGCCTCAGACTTGGAGGTGCTGATCCCCATCCCAGCCGCGTCACACTTGGCTGCGAACCTCCCCAGCAAGAGCTGAAGGTCAGAGCCTGATGAAGCTAGGAGGACCACATCATCCGCAAAAAGCAGAGAAGAGATTCTCCTGCCACCAAACTCGACACCCTCCACACCACGGCTGCGCCTAGAAATCCTGTCCATAAATGTTATGAAGAGAACCAGTGACAAAGGGCAGCCCTGGCGGAGTCCAACCCTCACTGGGAACAGGTCTGACTTAATGCCGGCTATGCGGACCAGACTCACACTCCTCTGGTACAGGGACTGAATGGCCCTTAACAAAAGCTCATCCACCCCATACTCTTGGAGCGCCCCCCACAGGGTGCGCCTGGAGACACGATCATAAACCTTCTCCAAATCCACAAAACACATGTGGATTGATTGGGCAAATTCCCATGACCCCTCCATCACCCTAGCAAGGGTAAAGAGCTGGTCCACAGTTCCACGACCAGGACGAAAACCACATTGCTCCTCTTCTATTCGAGGTTCAACCATCGATCGGACCCTCCTCTCCAGTACCCTGGAGTAGACCTTCCCAGGGAGGCTGAGGAGTGTGATCCCCCTATAGTTGGAACACACCCTCTGGTCCCCTTTCTTAAAAATGGGAACCACCACCCCGGTGTGCCACTCCACAGGAACTGCCCCTGATGACCAAGCAATGTTGCAGAGACATTCTGCAACATTCTGCAAGAAAGCTATGAAACTACAAGTATACAGTGAGTGCAGAATTATTAGGCAAATGAGTATTTTGACCACATCATCCTCTTTATGCATGTTGTCTTACTCCAAGCTGTATAGGTTCGAAAGCCTACTACCAATGAAGCATATCAGGTGATGTGCATCTCTGTAATGAGAAGGGGTGTGGTCTAATGACATCAACACCCTGTATCAGGTGTGCATAATTATTAGGCAACTTAACAAAAACAAATATATACCCATTTCAATGATTTATTTTTACCAGTGAAACCAATGTAACATCTCCACATTCAGAAATATACATTTCTGACATTCAAAAACAAAACAAAAACAAATCAGTGACCAATATAGCCACCTTTCTTTGCAAGGACACTCAAAAGCCTGCCATCCATGGATTCTGTCAGTGTTTTGATCTGTTCACATCAACATTGTGTGCAGCAGCAACCACAGCCTCCCAGACACTGTTAAGAGAGGTGTACTGTTTTCCCTCTTTATAAATCTCACATTTGATGATGGACCACAGGTTCTCAATGGGGTTCAGATCAGGTGAACAAGGAGGCCATGTCATTAGTTTTCCTTCTTTTATACCCTTTCTCGCCAGCCACGCTGTGGAGTACTTGGACGCGTGTGATGGAGCATTGTCCTGCATGAAAATCATGTTTTTCTTGAAGGATGCAGACTTCTTCCTGTACCACTGCTTGAAGAAGGTGTCTTCCAGAAACTGGCAGTAGGACTGGGAGTTGAGCTTGACTCCATCCTCAACCCGAAAAGGCCCCACAAGCTCATCTTTGATGATACCAGCCCAAACGAGTACTCCACCTCCACCTTGCTGGCGTCTGAGTGGGACTGGAGCTCTCTGCCCTTTACCAATCCAGCCACGGGCCCATCCATCTGGCCCATCAAGACTCACTCTCATTTCATCAGTCCATAAAACCTTAGAAGAATCAGTCTTGAGATATTTCTTGGCCCAGTCCTGACGTTTCAGCTTGTGTGTCTTGTTCAGTGGTGGTCGTCTTTCAGCCTTTCTTACCTTGGCCATGTCTCTGAGTATTGCACACCTTGTGCTTTTGGGCACTCCAGTGATGTTGCAGCTCTGAAATATGGCCAAACTGGTGGCAAGTGGCATCTTGGCAGCTGCACGCTTGACTCTTCTCAGTTCATGGGCAGTTATTTTGATCCTTGGTTTTTCCACACACTTCTTGCGACCCTGTTGACTATTTTGAATGAAACGCTTGATTGTTCGATGATCACGCTTCAGAAGCTTTGCAATTTTAAGTGTACTGCATCCCTCTGCAAGATATCTTACTATTTTTGACTTTTCTGAGCCTGTCAAGTCCTTCTTTTGACCCATTTTGCCAAAGGAAAGGAAGTTGTCTAATAATTATGCACACCTGATATAGGGTGTTGTCATTAGACCACACCCCTTCTCATTACAGAGATGCACATCACCTGATGTGCTGAATTGGTAGTAGGCTTTGGAGCCTATACAGCTTGGAGTAAGACAACATGCATAAAGAGGATGATGTGGTCAAAATACTCATTTGCCTAATAATTCTGCACTGCCTGTAATATTACATATTGAGAGGAAATGGTCAAAGTAAATAATGTTCAAAGTTCAAGTTTGCACAGCAGCACCTCAAAAGCAGCAAACCTATAAACTATTTCTGCTTCATTTAATCTGTAAAATGAATCACTGGATCATGTCATGTAATTGCAAATAGATCTGGTCTGTGATGCAACTTATACAAACTTTCTTAGTCTTAATTATGTCTCAATTTATTTATAGTTTTGTTGTCAATCCCTCTCAAAATCGTTTCACAGTTGTTTTACTTTATGACTGTCAGAAATTAAACTGAGAAAAGTTATAGACTCTGATGACAACAACTCTGTGACCAGTTTGAGAGGAAATTCCTCAAAGTTTTTTAACATGTTGACAATTTCAGAAACAAAGCAGAAGGCCCTGCAACTCGCCCCAAGTAATTGAAAACAACTGCAAGCAAGTCTAGACATTTTGAAAACTCCCTCACAAATGCTGTTTATAATTTGTCAACTCTTTGAGATACTGGAGCTACTGAACCCTCAATACAACTAAATCTGGTGTCAGAAAGGCAAAAGGTATTTATGAGGGAGATTCCAAAATGTCTGAGAACATTAGCGGGGGTTCTGAGCTTCCTTGCATGAGTCACAGGGTCTCGCTTCACATCACTGGAGTTTTGAACATGCTAAAAACTGAGCAACACTCAATTTCATTTCCATGAGTAAAAACATGAGAAAAGTTAGTGGAAAGAGGAGTTGGTTGACTAAATTGTGACAATAAAAGTAGCACAACAATTTGTTTGCAATTCATTGTATTTCCCATTTGTCATAGAGAAACGTTTTGCTAACTTGTCATGAATATCAATTCAGTGAGATTTCAACTAAAAACTTGCAAATTTGGGGGCAATGCTGTATCTCCAACAGGGGCGTTGCAAGCCAATTGGTGCCCTATGCACAGTGCATGATGTGCGTCAGTAGAGCAGCGGCGCCAATACCCAACTAGTCAACATCAGTCAATCACAGCCCAGTGCGATACTACCATTAAAAAAAACTTGCAAACTGATTAAAATACTAAAGTGAAAGTATCCAAATAGCTTTAAAAAAAAAAAATCAACAGATCCTCTGAAATACCTCAAACCCTTCCCATCATCTTTACTCAACTTCATTAGAGTCTCCACCAACATTGAACTTCAAGCTGCATTTTTGAGTTCTTGATTAATTATTTCACAGCTTAATTCACACAGCTGTGTGTGAGGGGGGTTAAATAAAGTGCATGGGGAATCATCAGCATTGCCGCTGTAGCTTTGTACATACTTTGTATGATTTCTGTTACTTTAACTCAAAAAAGATATTTGCATTATTTGTACACCCTTCAATCCACCTCAGGTATCTTTGCCATCAGGTTTAGTAGAGAACTTACCCATGAAGGCCCCAACGTTACCGATCAGGCTGAACAGGCAGCTTTCAGGAGGGTAAGTGCCACATTTACTGTAGGGCATGAAAACAACCCAGATTTCAGAAACATAAATGTATCCATACATATTTATCATTTTCATCTTATTTAACTCTCAGCAAATAAAATTAATCTGTAATCAGTGTTGAAATGTGGACAGAAACAGACTGACACAGGATCAGCTATAATCAGTGAGGTATCTGCAGAGTCAGAATGATTAATAACCGACTAAACTGAACCCTGAATACACATGCCATATTCATTTGATCATCTCTCCATTACTAAACTGAAAAGTGTCAAGTTCTGGGATTATCAGATAGAAACTAAGTTCATAAGTTTGAAGGAATGTTGGAACAACTGGTTCTGCTTCAGTCCTGACATAGAACTGAAATTTAGCATAGGATGCATTACAGCATGTTTTTCTAAGAGCTTATAAATCTCTTGTAGCTTTTGTATTAACCCACTGTTAAAGGCCTAGTTACGGATTACAAAAAATGCAAGTTATGCAAAGCGTGGGTTAATGACTGGCACAGAGCTGCAACGTAACAAGAAGCCAATTCATCCCCAAGGCCCTTCGCTGACACAAAATGGGTTTTGTATCCTTAAACAAAGACTTGAACTGTAATAAGGAGGAGAGGTACAACAGAACACCTGATGAGGGGGATGTCTTGGATGGTGCAACAAGTCTTGGGGAAGCCTGGTCGCGGCAGCTCCTCTGTGCATGTTACATTGTAAGACCTGAAACAGAATGAGCTCCTTTGATGTTAGCTGTACAATCCATCTCAATACAAACCCAACTTAGTTATTTATTTAGGCCAATATCACTTTAATAATAAAAAAAAACAAACATACCAATTCTCCACAGGACACACGTGGTGATTCATCACGGCCATGGCGTATCTACAAGTAAAGAATAAAGTAAACGTCAAACAGGTCAATTAAGCTAAATACCGACAACAAGATTATAGTTACTTAATCCTAGAAATCTCTTTGCATCTTATCCACCTGGGTGTAATCTGTTCATATGTGAGAGCATAAATGGGAGACGATCTTTCGCCATGACTCACACTATCCATATTCCTGTGATGGAGAAGGCAGACAAGCTGACAGGCAGGACGATCCAGGCAGTCATTGGGCTGGCAGTGAGCTAGCTTTGTCCCAAGCATGGGGTGAGAGGGGGGGCTTTGGGCTTCAGTGGCAACACGACAGGAGAGATCAGGTAGGGGGTGGGTGGGGGTGTGGGGTCAACAACACACTGGGTAACACACACAAGGAGGGCATGAGAGGACAGAAGGGGGAATGGCACAGCCCTGCTGCTCCACAGGACCCAGCAACCAGCAGCAACCTGAAACAATGAGGGTGGGGCATCGGTATTAGAAAAATGTCACAGAATTCAGTCAGAGGTAACCACAAATAATATTAAACACTTCACCTCTGTTATTGTAAACTATGGGAATGTATTAGTTTCCTCTTCTTTTTGTGTAAATATAATTGCCCATTTTTGTCTTAATGTCAAGTCTATCTCTGTAATGCCTTAAAAATAAATCTGCAGCTCATCTTGTGTTTGAAGCCACAGCAGCTGATGTATATTTTGTGTCAACATAACAGCAAGGAGTCTGTATAATCTTCAGAAGAATAAAGACACATGACTGTACATCCAACTGAACACTCTTCTCTTTAGTCTGCAATCTAAACTATCGTTTGCTGGACACAAAGCAGGAACTGCAGGTGATGACTGATTTGTTGGAGCTTTGAGTAGACAAACTGAGGTCTAAATATATCTCTCTCATTGCTGAACATTGCAAAGGGTGTTTACAGAAAGAGGACCTTGCTGTTCACTGTAAACAAAAACATCTTCTCCCCTGCAAACACATACTTGTCTGTACTAATGTGGAATTTGATCAAATTGAAAAATATATTAGTAATACATCTTAAGGAGAAATAAACAGCAACAGAACACTATAAAAAGGGGTTGCTGGAGCAGAGTGTACCGAAAAGACATCAAGCGCTCCACCAAGGTCAGCTGTGTGGTAAAGCAACAACACTGGCTGTATCGGTTTACTCAGTGTAGGGTTACAAGTGTGTCCTCAGCTCAGAGGGAATATAAAGTGAACAAAGACAAACTAGTTTCACACAAAACCACAAAAAAGAAACTGGCTTCCCAAAAAGGTCAGAGAGAAGCATTTTCTTAAAATAACTTTATTCAGAAATAATACATACGTGTGTGCGTGCATATATATTTTTTAATTGTTTAGAGCCATAGCTAAAAAAAAAAAATATATATATATATATATATATATATACTCATATTAGCAAATGTATGCATTTTCTAAGCAGTCATTTGGTGACTGTATCAGCCAGCTTAAATATCAACATAAACCTTGAAGGTTTAAAAATGTTTTGATGTGACTAGTAAAGGCTTTTTGTATGAAAGCAGGTTTTAACAAAATAGGAAATGTTTTACTTCTCCAAAACAAGACCAAACAATCATGTCCTCACTGTGTTCCACATCTGATCTACTGCATGATGTTGAGACTGTATATAAGAGAAGGATTAGATCTTAGACAGCTTAGCCTTGATACTGTTGTTGGAAGAAAAAGCTTAGAGTTATTTCGTTTAGCAGTCAGATAATATTTGAACTTTTTTTTACCTTTTATGAAAAGAAAAGTAACCCTTTAGGCAATGACATTGTAATCCTGAATATTCTATCTGGATAAGTTTTTTTTTACATTTTCACATGGTTTTATTATTATGCTAGCATACATTATGAAGGAAATGGGAATTAAGACATGGGTAAACTGAATAAAAGATGGATCCTCATTTTATTTGCCATCATACTTCTTTCTGATTGAAACTCGGTTTAGCATAATTCATGGTGACCAAAGCAGGTGAAATTCATTGAACCAATTTTCATCAACTGCAACAATAGTTTCTGCACTGCTTTGTCAGGAATAAGGGGGTTTTAAGGGAAGGGGTGATTAAAGGTGAGGGATTAATTGCCCCACAGGACATAATTCCCATTACGGACATCCCAAAACACAAGGGGACAATAAATAACTTGCTCTGATGATGACCCAGTCCATCTGCCACAATAAAACCCTCCATCTGCAAGGACACACCAGTCCTTCAGTAACGGCTCAAATACAGTCATATAAAACAAAAGTATGTTTCAGTTTTGTTTGAAGGATGATGCCACCATAACATATAGTCTCATCAAGCTAGTTTATCCTGAATTAAATACATATATTTCACATTATATTAACAACACTTATTTTGTAGCATTCCTTCAATCATGATAAATGTTGGTAATCAGATGTTTCTTATTCCTTTAGTTTTTAAACAACTGAAAATGTGTGGACAGATTTAGCAGCCCTTACAGCTATTTCCAGTGAATTTATGTAAAACTGCATGCAGATAAGTAACATTTGTTCCTAATAAATGTTTGAAGTTAGCAGTAGGGAGTGTGCTAAGGTTATGAAACTAGTTCCAAGTGTTCCAACATCCATTTGAATTCCTACAGTATTAAAAATAACAGCTGTTTTAATATGTTATAGTTGGACGACTTTTCAGAAATTCTTACAAATACAAAAACCATATCTTGGTAAAGTTTTCAATACTTCCCACGTTCTTATGATCAAAAATGATACATTTTCTCAACAGTGCTTTTCACCAGTTATAAAGATTGTTTCAGTTCAGACAACTGCAGTATAAAAAGTGACATGCGTGTTTTGCAAGTTTTAGAAAGAACTGAGAGCTTCTTCCTCGTTAGTCCTTTTAACAGCCTTCAGTGAACAGCCAAAACTTCAATTCCCTGTGTTTATGTCCATGACGGGCCGTTTCATCTTTCACCCTGCTGCCATTCAGAGCAGTTATACGTCACTGTACATAAAGACTTTAACAATGTATATAAAGTTAAAAAAATAAACAAATAAACTCCACCTTTATCTTGTTTTCTTTTAGTTACTTAAGTTTAGCGACTCGAACTACTGTGACTTAGCTCGGGTCCCTGTAAATCTGGAAGAGCTAGCCTTGCTAGCTTAAATCTAGCTCGCTTGTTAGCATGTACTTTACCAGTTGTCTTGACTTGACACTTGGCCGCATCTTGATTTCCGCTAACCTAACAGATAAGTCGCTGATCATAATATGTTTAGAGAATCAGAAGACTAATAACACAAGGCCAGCTGGTACACAAAAACGAGTTTGGACCTACCTTCCACCTGCTGTGCCCACCACAGACCTCATCAACCTTGGTTTCCCTTTAAAAACATCGTTTTCTTAGCAAATGAAGCTAGCTGTAGAAACAACTTCCTGTCAAGCTTTTCAAAATAAATGCATATATAGTTTAAATTTGATAAATGTATAGAATTTTACACTATCATTATTATGCTGCTTTTAGTGTAAATATAATAAAATATACTGTCACAGCGTTAGCCAAAATGAATTTTCTCACAAATAAATGTTAGGTTGGTAAGATGCTTGGGTCTAAAAGAGAGGTACTCCATTAAAAACTGTGGATTGATCATTTCAAGCTTAAATTATTTACATTTTAAAATTTAAACATGTAATTTTAACCCTTTAAAGGGCACTCACTGAAATACTGCAATCATTGAATGTTACTGAATCTGATTAAATAGACTTTATTCTGATGTTCACATAATTTTTTTGTTTACTTTTTAAATTATTTGACTTTTCAAAATTTTTTATTCCTGTTGTTTTTGTTTTGGTGATTCGTTTAATTTAGGTTCTTCTTTTTGATCGTTTCTGTCACTTTGCTGTTAAAGTTAATTTAATTCTTTTTATTTAGTTATTTAGAAATTTATAAACTTTTGTACTTTTTGACTTTTAAATGTCTGTTGTTTTTTACTATTTATAATATATTTACCTTCGTTTTAATTCAATATTTGGTCAAATTATTAACCTAGCATATGTCCCAAAACTTTTACCCAGCAGTTGAGTTATGATGACAGTCACAACCCAACATTTTTTAGTCTGTCTGTCTGTCTGTCTGTCTGTCTGTCTGTCTGTCTGTCTGTCTGTCTGTCTGTCTGTCTGTCTATCTATCTATCTATCTATCTATCTATCTATCTATCTATCTATCTATCTATCTATCTATCTATCTATCTATCTATCTATCTATCTATCTATCTATAACCAAACTTTACCTCTGACATATATGTATGTATATATGAGAGAGGTGTTCTGCTGCCACCTAGTGTTAGAAGACAACAATACATTTTCTCTTTTGTTAGTTTTAAAATGAGTGCAGGCAGCCTGGCAGGTCAGACTTTTATGCATGTCTCCAGTGGGCTGAATGATGCTGATAGATTATAGTTACTTAGCTGTAAAAAGGTGAAAGTGAACCCCCAAATAAAGCATACATTGCATGCAAATGCATTATTACAGAGTTCTTCTACCCACTTCTAGGCCCTTAAAAGCCTGAGAACCGACTGGACTCCTGCAGTGAATTTTAACTTATATAATGCCAATATGTAGTCTTGTATTTGGATGGAGTGTTTTTTGTTTACATTTAGTCACTGAAATTTGTTTAGAAAAGTGGTTTGTGAATAAAACAAAAAATCTTAATGTATGCTAAAAAACGTCAATATAAAGGCAAAAAAATATAAAGGGTTGCGTGTTTACAAACATAACAGCACATTTGTAGTAAATGTTTTGTTATGCACATGAACATACGGTAATGTTTTTTTTTCTGAAATGTTCTTAAAGGTTCTGGAAATGTTTTACTCATCACTTTGGATAATGAGAGCTTTGTTTTCTGGCTTACGTAGTTCCTCCTTCACCACAACAGACTGGTTCCAACATCTGCATCACAGCAGAGGCTGCCCCAACCCAGCTGTCAAATTGTTTTCCCGCCTTCACCCACTCGTGAACAGGATCCAAAAATACCTACATGTTTGTGAACCTCTCCAGCAAAGGGTGTACAGTGCTTTAAGTGGAAGAAAATAAGTGCCAGTACTCGCCTCAATGTCATACAAATATGGGACTGAAATATGGGTGATATTTTTATACAGGTTAATCGATCTAGTTTTATTGTTGTCATGAGTTCTGTCTGTTTGGTCTTAGTTTAGTTTTTTTTTTGCTCATAGTCTGTTATCTGTGTCTTTAGTCTGTATTTAGTTATTATCATGCTTGGTTAGTTATGATAGTGTTCTGGTGTTCATTTACTTCTGCGTTTAGTCCTCCTTGTTCATAGTTTAGTCTTCTGTGTTTTGGTTCATGTTTAGTCATTGTTCATGTCATGGTTCATGTTTTTCTTAGTTTGTACCCAGGTTTTGTGCTTAGTTTTCATGCCCCTGTGTGCTCCTGCTCTTACCCCTCCCTATTGGTCATTGTCCTCACCTGCTCCTAATTATCCTGATTGGCTCCTTTTGTATTTATAGGTCATCTGTCTTGTGATTTCTTATTAGTTCATCTGGTCTGGTCCGCCACGCCACGCCACGCCACGCCACGCCACGCCACGCCACGCCACGCCACGCCACGCCACGCCACGCCACGCCACGCAGTTTTTTGGTCCTATAGTCTGTTAGTTTATTTTCCCTGGTTCATTTTTTATATTAAACCACTTTAATAATAAATCTGGTCCGTCTGTGCATTTTTCTCCAAGTCATGGAGTTTTGTTGTTGAAGAGCAAATAGTTTGAGCTTCACTCAGTTCAACAACTGTGACTATTTTTAGTTATGTTAGCCTTGTGGGTAATGGGATGAAAATAGAACCTAATCAGTCTTTGATTAATCCAAACTAAAAACAATGTTTGACCATGTGGGATAACAACGATTAACAGACGTTTAGGTTCTCCAAAAATAGACCCTACAGAGATGTCCTACCAGCAAATCAAAGTTTTTATTTGTATCTTTTTAAATACAGAAAACACTTGTTGGATTGTTGGGGCTGAACTGGAAAAACAATGCTGGGTTTAAACTGGACCTCATCCTTTAGGTTTATGTGCTGAAACTGACCTTTTTAAAGCACATTTATGGGTTTCAAGAAATGTAAGAATGCCAATAAAAACTCAGCTTTTTATGGTTTTATTGTCACCGTCCAGATCAGATAGTGTTTTAGATTTTATTAGGGCTCTGAATCTACAGCTGTTTCCTCATTCTTTGTACAGAACTTTGGCAACCATGGCAACCATCATCATCACTATTATTATTAATTACTATTAATATTACAGTATTATCATTATCACCATCATCAAATTTTAGTTTAAATAATAAATAAAAACAAACAAAAACACAAATTAATAAATAAAGTATAAATACAAATACATAGATGAATGAATAAATAAATAAATAGTGAATAAAAATAAAAAACATGGTAGTAGTAAATATAAAATACTAGATAAAAAATACATTTTAAAATAAATAAATAAATTAGTTAATTATGAACTAATGATTAAAAATAGTTTCTTGAACTGTCACCTTACCGTGGCGGAGGAGTGTGAGTGACCTGATTCTAGGAGCTATGCTGTCCAGAATACTGTCACTTTGCCCTGATAGGGTCTCCCATGGCAAGTTGGTCCTTAGTGGAGGAGTTTATGTGTGGTGGGTATTTTTACCAAACCCATAAACGTAGTAATTTCTTCATCCTCTCCTCATATTGATTTATCTGTTCTGTGCCTCTTCTCCTTAAAACTTTTTAAAGACACTTGAATGGTTAAACCTTCAATGAGGTTTGAATTACATTAACTTGTTAAGATTTTCACTGTTCTTACAGCAAAAAAGTGAAGCACAAAACCCCCATGTGATCATTGTGATATGATCAAACTTGATCTGGGATGATTTATTTAATTTAATTGTTTCTGGGACTAAACTGGATGAATCAGTGCAAAAATAGAAATGTTCAGCTGTGTTCTCTCATTCAAACAAGAGCAAATAACTCAAAGACACATCCAGATTAAACAGAGAGTTTTAATTTATAAGCCAACCACAAACTGTTGGGTCTTGTGTATGGGCCTCTGTCACAGCGGGTGAAAGAACAACATACTTGGTTGACACTAATAATAGCAGGTTGAACCTGTTTGTCCAGCTCAGTTTCTAAAACCACAGGATGAGAGGTTTTAACAAATGTGTGTGACACAACTGAGTTGACACAAGACCAAATTTACCTATTAGAGTTGTTTTACTGCCAAGTATTCCTGTCTGCCTCTCATTAAGATCTAGAAATACAGGTATGTGGTTTCCATGGTTACTTTAAAGAGCCACTTGTAGGCTACTAGTTTCAAAACATTTCTTTTGACCTTGGTTCACCTTACACTATGGTTTATAAATATAAACATGAACATTTAGTCGTTGTTTAGTTCATTATAAAGTTTGATAGATACCCTTAATATGTCTTCCTCATCCTTTTTTTATTGGCTTTTTGTTTGTGAAATACCAAATTTTAATTTTATTTGAAAAAAGTCCAAACCAAAGGCCAACGCTAAAGACAAAAAGTTTTTTGTTGCCTCAAATAGTTAACAGTTTTTTATTTTACTAATCAAACTTTAATTTGATTCATTTTGGGCCTTGAAAATGTTCTACCTCCTGATGTATACAGACATGACATAACACACACATGCTGCTGTGGCCTCAGACACAAGGAAATGCTCAGAAATTGGAAGGTGAGAGGTCACAACATGCCCTATAGGTGTATGTAATACTGTAAGTCGCTTTGGATAAAAGCGTCCACCAAATGAATAAACATAAACATAAACAAACATGCAGGGACAGTATGAAAACATGTTTTTGCATGACAATACTCCCCCTAGTGGTAGCATGACTATATAACACGTAGTGGCTGATTTTAGAATGAATGACAGCCTGTCCCCCTTCTTCTGAATTTCTTCTAAAAACTCATGTTTTCTATTTGTTTTATTCATCAGTTAACTTTCATGCCTCTCACTCCACTTGGTTTTGTTTTTCATGGAACCTGTTTGGATTTGTTGTTTAGACTTTTTCTTTTAAAAAACAAAAACTGGTTAAACTTGCTCTGTTTAACCAGTTTTTTCTCCCAGAAAACAACCAAGAAAAGAAACTTGAGATTTTAAAAAGTCTTCAAGTGTGTCAAAACAGGAAGTAGCTCATAACTGCAATATGGTCACTAAACATTCTTCATAAAGGTCCACAATGTGAATGTAAAGTAGCTGAACACATAAAAAAAAATGACTGTTATATTCTGCATAACAGTGACACTTTGTCACTTTAGATCCTCGTATCAATAAAAATGAAGGTTTGAAGTTTTAAAACTCACTTTTTCATCTGTTTAGAAAATTGTGTCTAAATATGTGAACATAAAGTCTAATAATAATAATAATAATAATAATAATCATCATCATCATCATCATCATCATCATCATCATCATCATCGTCATCATAATATAAATGATTGCTTTTAATCTAATCTAAATGTATGAAGTTGAGTGAAATATACAGAATATAATCCGAATATAAAATGCATCTTAATGTGGAGGTTTTAAAACTAAGTATTCAGACAGCCATAGAAGGAAGTAGCATGCCAAAATAAAAGCGGGATGAAGAGATCCCCTGTATAATGTTTCATGGTGAGTCCATTCATTTGATCATCGTTCCTGGTTATTCCTGCAGATTGATAAATAATCCATGGTTGAACAGACACACTTCTAATCTAAAGAACTCTGAGATTTTAGATGGGGATGCTTTTATTTTGGTAGGGTATACCTACTTCAGATATGGTAATATTTAGTTTTTTACAGCATATTTGTATATTTTTAGTATAGCTATATTTGAAAATGTATTTCAATATTGAAGTCTAACTTCATATGTTTAAATTTTATTCTAAATATGTATTTCTAACAACAATAATTCATGCAACAATAAACAATAAATTAAATAGTTTTATTACAACAATAAAACTAAAGTATAATAAATAAATCAGCTTTTTGTGATCCCAAACACTTGTATAAAATCAAATATAATGACATTTCAGGAGTTGTTCTAACATCTAAACATCCTAAACCTATTCATCTAATACAGCTGTCAACTTTTAAATATGTTATTTTACAATTCGTGCCCCATAAACCACAGCAAATACAAACGCAGATTAATTAATTAAAATGGCAATGCGGAAGTATTTCACAGCTGGGTGTCATAACTTTTTCCTCCCTCTCGGGCGCTCCAGGCAGGAGGTGGAGCCGCGGTAGCTCCATCTGATGGGACAACCTGGCGCACACTTATCCCTAACTCAGTTATTCCCTGATGGTTCACATCACATCCTGGACCGGAGAAACTTCTGATCCGTTGAGCAGAGGGAGTTATGGCGCGGTCCAAGGCGACGGTGTATAGCTGCTGCGCGCTCTTGGTGGTTCTTGTTATTGCCATCATTGTTTGCATCGCTGTATTTTCGAGGCGCAGATGTCCACGTGACACCTTCTCTAAAGCTGCTGTGGCCTCAGACACAAGGAAATGCTCAGAAATTGGAAGGTGAGTGGTCACAAATAATAAATTATGAGATATTTATAGGAACGCGTCTTATTCATGGGGAAAGTGGTGTTTTTTCTAAGATCTGTTTACCTTTTTGTAATTAAATGCATTAAAAGGCTGAGTGACAGCATGAATTAAATCACATGTGCTGCAGGGACAGAACATGAACATTTAATTAAGCTGTGACTCCAACTCCTCCTTTAACGCAAAACCCAAACATGAATTCTCTGTTTGCAATCAACCGAAAATGATGTGAACTTTTCAGGGACATCCTTCAGAGAGGGGGCTCTGCAGTAGATGGCGCTATCGCTGCGCTCCTGTGCACCTTCATCACGAACCCGCAGAGTGCGGGGATCGGGGGAGGCTCCATCTTCACACTGATGGACAGCTCTGGTGACAAAAGCATTCATGCGTTTATTTACTACAGCTGAGGTAATCTGATTACTGATCATGTTTAATGCTTTTAAAGGTAAGGTGACAATCATCAACTCCAGGGAGACTGCACCCTCACAGCTGGAATCTGGTCTGCTGGAGTCCTGTCCAAAGACGTTCCAGCTGTTGCCAGGTACTGTGCTGCTCTGACAGGACAAACACATGCATTTGTTTCCTGGTCTGAGCAGAGAGCCTTTCCTGTTTTTCCTGCTCTGTCTGTTATCAGGTATCAGTTTGCAGGCCTCTACTCTTGAGGAATTCACATTTAGCATGTATTGCAACAGGAAAAAATTAAGCAAAAATGTTTTGATTGTTGAGACTTGTTTGCTGATTCAGAAGAATCAGCAAACTGCTGTTTGAAGATGCTGTTAAGCTGTGAATAACTGTCTGAGCCAAAACCACACAGTGGAAAGATAAATGTTAATCTAGTTGTGACGCTCAGCTTATTTAGGTAAAGTGTTCACCAAACATCAAGGGATAATTGTTTAAAGAGAGTCCTCTGTTAACGTTTAAATAAGATAAAGTAAAGATGAAACATCTGGGGGAAACAGACCAAGAGCTATAGAAATCAACAGCTTCCACCTAAAACCAGATGCTCTTATCTATGATGTGTTTACAGTTAAGCTTCCATTCCAGAAACACAGGTTATTTCATCTCTGATTGTTCCTTCATCCATTCACACAGACCCCAAATGGATCGGCATTCCCGGAGAAATTCGAGGATATGAAAAGGCACACAAGCTTTATGGAAAGTTACCGTGGGCCGACCTCTTCCAGCCGACCATCAAGTTGGCCAGAGAGGGGATTCCAGTTGACCCGGTTCTAGGAGAATACATCCCATTCATCTCAGACACAAACGAGACCCGATCCCTGAGGTACAAAAGACATGGCTCCCAGTCAGACCTAAAAAACACAAGCTGCAAGACTTTTCTCTCATCACGCTTCTTCTCTTTAGGAAGTTATTTTCAGATAAGGATGGAAACCTGCTCAAGACGGGAGACATCGTGAAATTTGAGAAACTGGCCAACACGTTGGAGACGGTTGCAAATAAAGGAGCAGAAAGTTTTTACACAGGAAAAATAGCAGAGGATTTAATCCGTGATATAAAGGAGGCAGGTATTGTCAGACAAGTTTAATCACTCTTTTGTCCAAATGCTTTTTGTTTCCGTGTAATAAAATGACCCAATTACAAGCAAACAAATTATTTAAATCCTTGAACCATTACATGATCACTCAGACTGAATGTGAGCTGCTCAGATTCATTAGTTTTAATTCAGTTATTCCCACATAAAGCATTTGTTTTGCTGTTTTTGTTCAGGAGGGAAACTCACGCTGCAGGACTTGGCATCATATGAAGTTTCAGTGACCGATGCGTGGACTGTCCCTTTAGGAGAATACCAGATGTACATACCTCCACCTCCTGCAGGAGGAGCCCTCCTCAGCCTCATCCTCAACATCATGAAAGGTTCCTGTCAGATGAGCTGTTTCTTTATACTTTTATATGAAAAATGAAGAAAAATCAATGTCTAGAACAGCCACATCCATCATTTTACTTGCTGTTTTTTTTTTTATAAATAGTATTGTAACACATAAAGTATTGTCTGATTAAGTATACAAAACATCATAAAAATATAAACCTTTTCTGTTTGTAGGGTATCACCTGACCTCAGCTGCTCAGTCTGTTGACCAGAAGGCTTTGTTTTATCATCGTTACATAGAATCTTTTAAATTTGCCAACGGACTGAAGCCGCACATCCGGGATCCACGCTTTTTCCCTCAAATAGTAGGTATTACCAAAAATTACAGAGAACATTTTAAATAGCTCACTCAGCATTAATATTAAGGAATTATGTTAAAATGAGGATGAGAGGAAGAAACTAAAGACTTTTAAATATTGTATATGATCAATAATTATTTTGTTAGTTCTTAAAAATACATAAAAATTTGGCATAATTCATTGACTCTACTGAAAGTTTTTCAATGAGAAAGTCTGAATTGTATCACATTAAAACATGAAAGAGCTACAAATCCTTAAAAAATTCAGCTCAGATTTAATCCTTTTTTACATGTTTTTTTTAAATCCTCCATGATTTTGTACAGATGGCAAAAAACTTCACTGACGCTAGCTTTGCCAGCCACATCCGGACTTTGATCAGCAGCGACAGGACGCACGACCTCCAGTATTACAACATCACCCCGTATCTGGACAGCCTGGGGACCACACAGGTGTCTGTGCTGGCTGAAGATGGGTCTGCTGTTTCTGTCACCAGCACCATCAATCACATGTCAGTAGCTGCAGAGTCTAGAGACCAGACTGCACGTGTTTGGATGAAAAAGATTTATGAAGATTTAAAGATTAGGAAGTGGCGGGTTTTGTGAGAGGATTTTGGACTAGCAGCAGGCATCTCAGACAAAAAGCTTTCAGTCACTGTAGTTAGGGAGTTTTTCTTTAAAGCTAGATCAAATACAATAAATGTGTTGGTAATGTTATATCTAGGTCTAGTTTGTCTAATTCGTCTGTTTCCTCTTAACAGATTTGGTTCCAAGGTCTACTCTCCAAGCACTGGAGTCATCCTCAACAACGAGCTGTCTGACTTTTGTGGAAGAGCCAATAGAATCTTTTCAGGTAATCACATCAACATGCTGCCTTTTCATTATCAACTATAAAAAATGCTGTGAAGCAATTTTAGGCACCAACATAAAGTCAAATTTCTTTAAAAGCAAAAAACAAAAAGACAGTTCACTTTATGAAAACAGTTTTCACCCTCCTACAGATTTCTTCTGTTTTTTGACATTTAAAGTTTTCAAGTCGGTAAACAAATGTCAATATTAGACAAAAACATGAGTAAATAGAAAATGTAGTTTTGAAATGATGATTTTATTTATTGAAGGAGCAAAGCTCTCCAAATCATTTTGCCCTTCTTGTGAAATCATGGATTACATTGTGATTAACTACATTATTTGTAAAGCAGTTTCACTAACCACACCTAGGTCTAATTACTGCCAGACCTGTAGAAATAAGAAATCTCTTTAATAGAACCTGTCTGACAACATGAAATAGGCTAAAAGATCTCAAAAAGCAACACATCATGCCCGTTCTGAAGGAATTTAAGAACAAAGTAACCCAGAACAACATCTAAACAGTCCTCCATTGGTTAAGGGTTAGGTCAGAGGTCATGATTCAACAATAGGTAAGAAATGGGGCAAAAATGGCCTCCAAGACTGCCAAGAAGAAACCCTCTGTTGATAAAAAAACAAAACAAAACAAAACAACAACTATAAAGTCTCCTTATGTTTCCTCATGTGACCTCAAACAGGAAATCCATGTTGGAAAATGTGGCTGAATTAAAACAATTCTACAGTGACATGAGAGACTCATCACCAGTTGTCACAAACTCTTGATTGTAGTTGTTGCCTCTAAGAGAGTTAAAATATGTTTTTAAGTATAGGGGTTCATTAACTTGTCTTGCAGGACCAGGTTTGGATAAATAACATAGTCATCTCCCACCTCGACCACTGTAACGCCCTTCTAACTGGTCTTCCAGCCTGGACTGTGAAACCTCTACAAATAGTCCAGAACACAGCAGATATTTGGTTTTCATCAGTTTAAAAGAGCACATGTCACCCCTCTGTTCACTGAGCTCCATTGGCTACCTTTAGCCATCTGCATCAAATTCAAGTCACTAAAGCTAGCATACAAAAATGAATGGAACGGAATGGCTCCCATCTACTTGAATCTTCTTGCAAAGGTATATATCAGGACTTGGTCACTCTGATCATCAAAGCAAGCTCAAGATGATCCAGACTATTTTCATGTCGTTCCACAATAGTGGAATGATCTACCAAGCACTACCAGAACAATCAGTCAACCAAATCTTTAAGGGCTTTTCATACAAAAAGATGCATCACGTGCTCTTTTTTCAAATAATCCATACCTGATCCTGTTGTAGAGAGCTCTTTGAACAACCTCAGTTTGGAGAAACAGAGATTAGATCTGACTGGATTAGCAAACTATAGTCTGTGTGAGGCCAGTTACAAAGTATTTGTGCTGTCTTTAAAAAACTCATAATATGGAAAAAAAATTCACAGTTCATCCAAATGATGTTTTATAAACAGGGGTGCACACAATTTTTCATCATATGTTCTCAAGGGAGAACTTTGCGCTCTTGTCTGGTACGCATGTGAGTACTCACAAGGCCTCTGAAGCTGGTAGACAAACATACGCAGGACCTCTGACACACACACTTGCAGCACTTCCAACACACGCGCGCGGTACCGGTGAGTCACGTGTGCGCAGTACCGGCAACACACACACACACACACACCACACACACAATCGCAGCACATCTCACACATGCACGCAACTCCCACATGCCCAGCACTGGTGACACAAGCGTGCAGCACCGGCAACATCCATGGGGATGTGTGACACCAGAGCCAGGTTCTCCCTTGAGTACGTCAACGGAAAAATTGGTGTGCACCCTTGTTATAAACTTTCGTGTTTTTTTGCAGAGTTCTATGTTTGTTTACAACAGAAATAATTAAATGAAATGTAAAATTTACAGCAAGTAAAGGTTAAAAAAATAATCATTGTATAAACTGCTGTGAATTTTTGAAATTTGAACAGTTTTAGGGCACTTTGTAACCAGCTCCACTGAGGCTAGCCATTAGCTCATCACTTCAATTAGAACTAATCTCTGTCTCTCCAAACTGAGGTTGTTCAAAGAGCTATCTACAACAGGATCTGGTATTAATTATTTATAACAATTTCACAGAGACCCACTTTGAAACATGTGAACTTTTGCTTTAAGGTGGGTTCTGGATTCCGTTCCATTCAGAACTGAGCAGAGGATCTGACCTCTGACCTCTGATAAAGAAATGTATTTTTTAAAATGTTCTTTTAGAAGTTGTATATGCCTCAGAACACACAGGGAACATGTAAAACTGTGAAAACTTGTATTTCTCCAAACTTGTCCCTGATAAAGTTAACTTCTTTGATTGGAGTCATTGAACAAAAAAAAAGTACATCCAAATTAAAACATGTCATCTGATTCTCATCATTCAATAGATTCACTTTATAATCATTGCTTCTTTTCTTCTCATTGATCTGTCTGAATCGCAGCTATCTGTTCTGTCAATCATGGCTTTTGTTGTGTTCACAGGGGAGCGCCCCCCCTCCTCCATGGCTCCCGCTGTGCTGAAGTCTCAGTCGAAGATGCTCGTGATTGGAGGGTCTGGTGGGAGTATGATCACGACTGGGCTGGCATCAGTACGTCACCATGACAATCACTCTAAGTACCATTTAGATTAATAGCTGCACGCTGATGCTCCTCACTGTTTTTATGACCAGAACTGAGTGTCTTCACTGTAATTATGATCCATTATATATTTGTCAGGTAACAGTATTTATTTTATTTCTGTTCCAGGCGCTCATCAGCCACCTTTGGCTGGGAAAGAGCCTTAAAGAGGCGATTGCTGCTCCTGTTGTTTTTGTCGATTCTAAAAATGCTGCCAAATTTGAGCCAGACTTCGATAAGGTAAAACATTCAGGTGTTTATATAGTTAAATAACACATTAAACTCATCTGATTTCACTCTCTAATTATATCCTCAGGATGTTATTGAGGCTCTTGATGCTCGAGGACACAATCGTGAACTGTCAAAAAAATTCTACAATGTGGTTAATGCTGTGGAAAAGGAGGACGGCTGCATCTGTGCCGTGTCTGATGCCAGAAAACACGGAGAAGCAGCTGGTTACTGAGGAAAAGTCAGATGCTGGTTGAAAAACTGCAGCAGGAGGAATCAGTCCTGCTGGAGCATCACTGAACAAGACACCAAAAAAAAACAAAAAACTGTTCCATCAGGAGGACACACACAGTCCTATAACCTGAGAGAAACCAAAACAGGATTCTGTTGCTAAAATAACTTATTAGTCACTGCAGGTTGGGGCATGCCTTTCATCTTTGATGCTATGTTGAAAATGTTTTGCAAGTCCCTACATGTTGTTGCTTTACGATGGTGACAGAACTAATCAACACAAGAGACTTCACTTGTAAATAAAAGTCCAGATCAAAACATGGCAGGCTATTCTAGTGGTTATTAAGTTTAGCAGACATGTTCATAATTTATATTCAAATGAAACATGTTCTTTTAATTTGCCAAACCATACTTTCAGTTTCTGGATTTATGTGATAAATTGCGGGAAACTGAGAAATTACTAAAATGAGTTTTGATTTTTGAAATACATCTTAAGACACGTTACAGAAAGATGACAGTTTGTCATAATAATCATTTTTTTACGTCATGTTTAATGATGGTTGTTTAATAAAGGGTGCTTAAAGTAAAGTAGCAGAAGATAGAAACATTTAGAGAGTCACTTAAAAAAAACATCCAAAAAACACAAAAATTAAGACATTTTAAAAAATTGATTTACTGCTTTTCTGATGCACCACAATGTCTCTCCATCCATCAGGAAATATAATAAATCTGAGGATGTCTTTATTGAAATCTGCTTGGTAAACCTATAATCTACTTAATGTAACCTGTCTGACTTGTCTGTGCTGTTTTTAATTAAGGATTTTTTTTATAACTGTACCAAAGGACCAAGCAGCTGGAGCTACATAATCACATTCATTCATATCAGTTAAATATTATCTATTCAAATTTAAAACCACAGTGTATGTCGATGTAAAGATCTTTACAATTTGTAAAAATAATTCTAACAATCTGAATCAGATATCTGACAATGAGGAGAAATAATCTCCTTCACCTTTAAAAGTCTAAAATAACAACTATTACAACTAATGCACTATTTTATCTTTTCTTTTGTAATCATATAATAAGATAGCATTAATAAAAAATAAAACAGGCACTTTTCAATGATAGATCCTTCACCAGAGGGCAGAAAACCTCTTTAAGCAGATTTTTGATGGTTGTATGAATCCAAATACTTTTTTCTAATCTAAGGATTTGACAGTAGTCTAAAATGGTTTAAAGTGGAAGAAGATGAAGCAAAAAATGCTTGCAGAGAGGAAACAGGATGGGTGAGATAAGGGGAAGGAGAGCACAGACTGAAGCATGTTGATGATCAGGGCAACAATTTGGGAGAACAGATTTTATTCCTATTATATGAAACAGTCACTGAACTCTAATAAAAAACTAATAAGGTAAAACAAATCTAAAATTAATGGTGATGTTTTATATTATTGTTGTTATTGTGGCCTGACACTGTATTGTAACCCTTTTTGCCTCAAATTACTTTTTCTCAGTGCAGACATTAAAGGGTTAACATGCATGAGCGCATAGAGAATAAAAACAGATGCTCACTTCAACACTAAATGTCTCAGCAGGTTGGAAGATACAGGAAGCTGTTGGGTCTAATCCTAACAGTGGAAAACTAAAAAAAAACTAAAGAATCACAGGGAGCAAAACTCAGTGGGGAGGTTATTGTAAAACAAATTCTTTAATCCATGATGGAGTTTGGTCATCATGAGTTTTTATTGTATGCAGGAAAAAAAAAAAGGATTTGGAAATGTTTCCTAGGATGGTGTAATCCTTCTTTCCAGCTCCTAATGCAACAGTTTGGACGTCCGGTGAATCCTACAGAGACCAGTTTCCTCAGCGAAACCTTGATCCTCTTTCCCACATCCCCCTCTCTGATTCCATCATTACATACTGATGTTCTGGTAATACAGAGAACTAAACCAATCCTGAGAGGAAAAGGTCAAACGATACAAACCTGATGATCTTTGTAGGGTCGGCCATGTTTTCCTGTCACATGGTATTTGGACCCCAGGAGGTGTGACAGTCACACTGTGCCCTGACCTTATAGAGCCACCTGTTGCAAATGCCACATTACCATGTCTGGTAGCATAAATAAAAGGTTGCCAGGAGAGGATCATGGGTAGGGCCTCATGTAATGGCTGTCATGCTCTGGCAAACTGGCAGCTCAGGCATTTCCCTGACTGCACCACAGGGGCACAGATGATCCACCAGCTCAGAAACAACAGAGCTCTCCAGCTACCAATCCCAAACAGCACGGCCCTGAGCTGCTGCTATTATTACCCTGTTTATGGACTAATCTGTAGGAATCAATCTGCTGGGTTTTTTGTTTGTTTGTTTTTTTTGATCAGATGCACTTTCTCCTGCTGACCCAGATGCTGCAACATTTCAGTAATAAAATAAAAAAGAAGAGAGAGACATCACTTCTGAGTTTGGATTGAATATTTTACTGGCAGTCATTGTTTGGCATGAAACAAATATACACAGATTATAACAAGGAAAAGTCCAACGCACATAAAACAAACCGAGTGGACACGAGAGCTATGTTTGTAACAACATTCAGGTTAAACATTCCACATTAATGGCGTCTGCTCCGAATAACATTTACCAAGCCGTTTGTGTTTTCCTTATTGCATTATCCCATCAGACAGTCACGCCCACTTTTAACAACAACAAGAGGTCTTTGGGCTCAGTTCTATTATTACGAATACTGAGTCAGACGAGACACAAAACTCCAAAACAATAACACAAATAATTACAGCAGCAGTTAGACAATTTACTGTTACAAACACATATAACACATTAAAACATTTATTATATATCTGGTGATGTTTTTAATGATCATTCTAACAATCCTCAGCCATGAAAGCTGTGTCATTTTAAGACATCGTCAGGAAAATATCTTCAGACTGCAGGAACAGACTCCAATATTCAGACGTAATCAGGTATCAGATTCAGCAACATCAAGAAAAAGCATCAGGAATTAGGAAAAAGACCTGTCAGAGGGCAGAGTGAGGAGTCAGATATCAGATATGATGAAAAAGCACCAGGTATTAGGAGAAAATCAATCAGAGGAAACAGCATCAGGTCTGTCAGGAAAAAACATCAAGAACCAGAGAAAAAAAAAGCATAAAAAAGAAGTATCAGTAAAATAGCTGAATAAGCAAAAAACCATTTGGTGTCATGGTGGAAAAAGTCAGATTATAAAGCATCAGGTTTTTGGAAAAAGTCCTCAGCCTTCAGATCAGACTGTTTCAGACATTACAGCTACTGAATCTAGATAAACAGCAGTTCCACTGAATTTTTACCATTAGAAAATCTAAAAAGTGTTAAATGTCTCTTAAGGTTTCACACATTTGTTTTAAAGACTCTTGTTTTAGTTTAGAGTTAACTGGTCCAGGTTTGAATGGTCCAAGTATTGTAGTTTTTGAACTAGAGCTGATAAAAGATGTAAAAATTCAGTGGAATCACCCTTTAGCCAAATGCTGAATCATAATTTAGAACTTAGAGCTAACTTCAGCATCATATTTTTTTTCTGAGACTTGGTTTGAAGTCTGAGCTTTTATCCTGATACGTGATGCTTTTTCCTCTGACAGGTTTCTTTTTTGATGCTTTTTAAATCTAAAATCTGACATCTGAGGCCACTTGGTCTGAAGCCTGAAGACGTTTTGCTCGATCTAACAATGTGCTCAAATGGACACAGTGTCGACTTTACTTCACCTAAAAGAGGTCAACTTTCAGCTTCTGCTTGGCAAATAAAGTCTGAACAACGTACATGGGGTATAGAGTATGTGAGGGTGAAACAGAACTGCTAACACAACAGTGCCTTAAAGTGCTTTGCAGTGTTTTGCTCAGCCTAATTACTCATTATTTGCTACTGCAGACAGACTATAACTGATAGATAACAGTCAGGGAACACAGGGCCACTGAAGTACGGCAACATTAAACAGAAACAACAACACGTGTAGAGACAAACGGCAGTAAGGAGGTCAGTTAGGGCTCTGCTCTGACTCAGCGGACCGTATGAAAAGTTGGTTTTAGTGTCGTAAATGCTTTGAAATACTGTGTTTATCACGTAAACAGCTCAACAGTTACAAAGAGGTGAGTATCAGCTTTTCGGTGAGTACAAAAACAACCAGCGACAGCTACCCATTGTCAAGTCCTACCTGTTGTCTTCTAAGATTGCTTTGTTCTCTAAAGTGCACAAAATGACCAGTGGAAACACAACAGATGTTTTGTTTTGTGTCCTCATTTTCCATCTACACCGGGGCATTCACATGTGGACGTTTGGAAAGGGGGGGAAAACGCAAAAAGTCGACCAAGCACTTTTGCCGGAGTCACGTGACGGGTCGCCGGCTGTATAGTCTGTTGAACTTGTGTCATAGCTTTTGTTGGGAGATTAACAGAGAACACACAATGTGGAGCTAGGCCCGCTGCCTGACAGAGATAGGCTCAGTCCTGGAAGAGAACCCAGAGGGACCAACACTTTCCAAACTAACTTCAGCTCCACTTCACCCACCGCCGGGATGCAGCTCCTTCATCCAACCAACTGACTAAAGACTGGCTCCTCAGCTGCCACTGTCACAGAGAGAAAGACAGAGTGACAGAAAGACGGACAAAGAAAGAGAGAGCTCTGGTTCATTAACTCCAGCCCCCCTCCAATGAAACCACACCTTATTCCCAAGAGCACCATCGGCCAACACAGTAAGTCTGCCTTCACTTCATTGTCACTGTCTTGTGTGGGTTAACTCAGAGATGTTTAGGAGTAGCTTGATAGCCGTGTTGGGCCTCTAAGGGTGACTGGGCTCGTGGTGTGAGGGCAAGAGGGCGAAGGACATAACGGAGAGCTGTGGGACGTCATTTCAACCACAGCTGAAGGAGCCTGGGACAGGAGACGCTCCATCACCTCTCACAGAAGTGAAGAGTGAAATTTGTGGATAGCTGCTTCTCCCCTAAACCCCATGGCTCCAACTCAAATTTACTCTCCTCGTCCTCCTCCTCTTCATCCTCCACATCCTCCTCCTCTTCTTCCTCCTCATAGTGACTGGGCTCCTCAATAGACGTTTCGAGGTGGTATGAGTAGGGCTGACCCTCTGTGTACTCGTAGATGGTAGGCAGGCTGCTCTTGAGGCTACAGCGCCGACGCAGCGCGACCAGCAGCGGCTGAGGCATGGTGAAAATGTCCACATTGTTGCCCAGATCAATCCACGCCAGGCTGGAGAACATTTTGGGGTCTTTGAGCATTTCAGTGAGGTCTTTCAGTATAGCCAGCGTTAGGCGGTTACCGTTCAGAGCCAGTGTGCTGAGCTTGGGTAGGGAAGCGAGAAGAGGCAGGAGGAGCCTCAGGTTGTCATCGTTGAGTTCGGTGAAGCTGATGTCCACGGCCACTATACTGTCTCTGTTGTTTTGGACATAGAAAGCGATTTGTCGGACGTCACGAGTGGACAGAGGGATCCCAGACAAGTCGACGCTGTCGCTGGACAGCTTTTTCTGCAGAGTTGTCTTGAGGCTGTTGAGAAACATGAAGACATAGACCTTGGAATTACTCCAGTAACTCGTTATGTGTACATTTGCACAAATCAACACCAGTTTTGAATTCAGGATGGTTCTATAATCTTCAGCTGTGACCTGGGTGCAGTAAGAACACCATGAGCATAAAACCTGTTTAGAGCAGAGGGCTGATTCAGACTCCAGAACGAGGATCTGAGAGAAGAGCTGAAATATCAGAACAAAGGGTTGTGTGTTTGTTTGGTACAGTTCCTACACATATATCTATAAAACATGTTTTCTAGTCCAAGAGAAGCTGCTCAGATGCATGAGAATGAAGACACTTAGTTCAACCATATGATTCATTAAAGGATGAAAAGCTAATAAAACGTTAATAACTAACAACAGGATTTTTGTTACAGATTTGATTGATGTGAGGACAAACTCACAAGTAAATTACCAACATTTTTCTTATTTTAAAAAAATGTATTACAAAGCAATTGAGTGATTTTAAAATTTCTAACTGGGGGGGGGGGGGGTGTCTTATTTTACTAATTAGACTATCTATAAATTAAAGGATTACATGCAACAGTATGTCATAGTTCTAAACATGAAAGTGTACATTTTAAGGATGGAGCTTAAAGTTTTTGAAGATAAAATTCACAATAAAAGCCTCCGTTTCCTGTTAGCTGACAGGAGAGACACCTGTTCTTCTGCTGCTGTATCCGTCTCCTTCAAGGTTCAACATGTTTTGGTTCAGAGACGGTGTTCTGCTGACCTTGGTTGTAACCAGTGGTTATTTGAGCTGATGTCTTACAATCACCTCAGACCAGCCATTCTCCTCTGACCTCTGACATCAACGAGGCATTTTCATCCTCACTGCTGCTAACGGGATATTTTCTATCTGTAAACTCTAGAGATGGAGCAGCACTTTCAGCCCGTCTGATTCTAACAACATGCTTAAAGTCACCTAAATCCTGTCTTCTTCTGAGGCTCAGTTTGACCTTCAGCAGGTCATCTTCACTACATTTAGATCCATCCATCCATCCATCCATCCATCCATCCATCCATCCATCCATCCATCCATCCATCCATCCATCCATCCATCCATTTTCTTTAACCGCTTCATCCTCCACAGAGGGTCGCGGGGGAGCTGGTACTACATTTAGATGCTTAATAAAATAAAATAAATTGACAAGTGCTTTTCAGTTATCCAAATGTAAAAAGTGTTTGCTAAAACAGAAGTTTTGTTTAAACTCCACGCGTTTTAGTTTCATCTGACTGATTTGATCTATTGTTTAAGTACACAGTGCTGTTCTTATGTTTGCTTTGCTGCAACCTCTGACCATCTTTCTAACGCCTTTAGGTATAATGGTTCCTGATTTATGCTGCAGATGAACACATTGACATTATTTATATTGTCCTTTGACCCTTTGTTCTCAGTCAGTCCCATTTGCTGATGCCCGTCTCCACCCACCTCGGAGAATGCAGCGTGTTTAACTCCAGCTCTAACGCTGATGCAGTGTCAGTGTGAATTAAAGCATCCTCTGGTGCCTGGTGACTTACAACCACTTCCACTGCAGTGCCAGTCACTTGCGATGCTTTGAAGTGTTTTTCTTATATGTCACATTGGGAGTGGTTGTGCCCTCAGCAGTCTTCATTTTAAAAAAAGGCTAAAGAGCAGGAATTCTGCAATGATTTACAGAAAAACTACTTCAAACTCCAGGCTGAACTGGATTCTGATTTGCTGTTCAGTCAGTCTGATCAAAATCTCAACTTGGCCCTGTGACAAAAACCTCACCTTGACTAGAAGTGCAAAAATCCTAATGGCTGTGGAGGAGGCTTCTCTGCAGGTGTTAACAGTTTGATCACACCACTCTCTCTTTTCAGACAAAGTCATCCACTGAGCACAATATATATGTCTGAGATGCCCTCTCTGGAAGCCTCCTCCATCTGTCTTCTAGAGTCTCATCTTAAACCAGAAAACAAGTGATACCAAAAGAGATGGTTACATGCATTTTCTACATAATCAGGGACACGGAGCAGACCTCAGTCTGAACCAGAAAACTGATTTAGTGGAAGAAATAAAAAGTAATGATGCTCAGGTGTGGTGCTGTTTAGTTTGAATGGACTTTAGATTGATTTTTGAGGATATCCAAAGCATGAGGCAGAAGAAACCCCAATCTCTTTATAAACCACATATTAAACGGAATCTAAAAGCCTTCAGAGTCTGAACAAAGCCTCAGCGTATTAATATAGTAATAGATTTCAGGTTCATGTTGTAAAACGTTTCATCAGGACACTGAGTTCCCCTCCTCACCATGTGTCAGCTGGTCTGATAACGAGGCAGATTTTACTGTCTGTAAGCGTGAATCAGGCTGCTCCTGTGAAATACTGAAATGCTAATTCTGAGTTATTAATCAATGCAAAAATAAGGTCAAATTATGTATAAAAACTAATAAAAGAATACTTTTTAGCTTCATGTGTTTCCAGGAGTTTATTCCTTCTCAGCTCCCCTCTGTTACTGCTCACAGCATGTTGTTTCACTGCAGCCCTGTGTTAACGTCTCTCTTCATATTTAACTTGCAAAGAACCAATTTTTCTGTCTTTGTTTTTAAAGGTGGTCTTGAAAAATAGCTGTTTAGGGCCTTAAAATTTATTTTAGTCCAGTTCATGGCAAAAACTTCATAGTGTATGTAGAATGTGTTAAAAAGAGCTAAAGAAAATCTAAAAAAGGGAGGACAAAAGAAGAAGTGTCAGGACTAAGAACCGACCACCAGCAGATGAACAGTATCTGAAAGTCGCGTGTTAAAAATCCCTCATAGACCTGAAAATGGAGCAGAGGGATGATGCTTCACCCTTTCTTTGAGAGTCATTCATTATTCTGTACATGTAACTAAAACATGGGAACAAAGTGTCCCTGTGACAAGTTGGGTTTTGTGCCTCGTTGTGCTTAAAGGACACAAAGATCAGTGATAAGAAGCTCATTACACTTATTATTTGCTCTGAAATTGATGAAAGGTAAATAAATTAAACAAAATATTTGTTTTTATAAAAGAAGGTAATTTCTTTGCAGACCATTAGAAAGCCTGGAGAATCATTTTCTCATGATTGCTGATTCTTTAGAAGCGAAACATGAAATGAGTCTATTTGTTCAGAGCTGTTTTTCTTTGAGTCGTTCCTGAGACGAACAGTAAACTCCTCATACTTCCTGACTCACTGTGACTTTTCAGTTTGTTTCCTGCTTTACTCAGAGTACACATAGGTGTGTGCACTTGTGTGTTTGTGCATACACACCACTGCATTGTGCTGCTGCTGAGAATCTATCCTCATAGGTCACAGTTCACATTAATAATGATCGTTTTTATGCTCACTTTCACACTGATGACTGCTTTTGGTTGTGTTTGCTCTCATTGAGCTATGTGTGACTGCTCTGTCTTCTCTTTATGAGAACATTTATTTTTCCTGATGTAAAACTTGAGGGGCTCTGCAGTTACCTAATGATGGTTTTGGTTAGAGAGGATTAAGAACAGGCTGGTCACAAGGTCAACTAAAGCTGATGGAATAAAAACCGTGAAAGTGCAAAACTTAGGTGAAATACTTATGTGACTGCTGGGTCATAGCTCTTATCAAGCTTATGGTTAAGCTATTTAATTAAACAAGAAAAAAAGAGAGAGAGACAAAAACCAAAATCCAAACAAACTAATTATATAGATTACTGGGATTAGTGAGATTCTGATATGAATTTCAGCCAGGATATTGCACGCTGCTGTATTTGGTGTGCGGTGCTAAAGCTGGATAATGAAGGGATGAACAATCCAGTAGCATTAAAAAGGACTGAGCTGTTTCTCTTTCCTCTGAGACCTCATAGAGGTTGGATTGTTGCATGTTTGCATAAAGGATGGCAGCCTGCCTGCAGCCACACAAAACAGGCAGATTAACGGAGGTAAAATCCTCCATAAATCAATAGTTTTTATTTCTCGTTTAAAAGGTTAACTCATGTTTGGGACACATGTTCATACGCGTGCAGGCAGTCTGTCTATTCTGTTTCTAGGTGCTGTTAGATCTTTATTTTTTTATATTCCACCACAGGAAGGTGAAAGGTGGTGAAATGTCACCATCTGTAGGGAAAGCAAATATAACATTTGAACTCACTTCATCATATATCATCATATACAGTATGTTAAAGGCAGCAGCTGATATGCATTCTTCCAAGGGTTTATAAGCTTATGTCTTCTAATGATTACTCTTCTGTCTGAGCCTTTTAATAACTTTATACTGTAGGGCTCTAAAACCAGCAACATGATGGAGTAAAAAAAAAAAAAGCCCTTTATTTTAAGGATCTTTGCCAAATAATGTATCTATAGTGTCTAAGATGCTCTGGTTGTCAGAAAAATCTTTTTATCTTTTCTCTTCTGAGCTGAATTAAACTTAAACAAGCACAACAAAGCACAGCTGGTAGGGATTGTCAGCTAAGTGCCTGATTCCTGTGAATGTGTCTCAGCTTTTTGTGTCGGTAGCTCGACTGACTCACAATAAACCTGTCTGATATTCTGTCGCTCGCATTGTTTCCTTCTGTAGTTTCCTCTCCAGAATATAAATGCTTTGTTTTCAGTGTCTAGCCAGATGGGGAATAAGCAATTACAAAAGCAAGAGCCTATTTCTCATCGCGAACTCATCTGCCTATCAAGCTAAGGAGATTATTTCTCTAAAGGCTAATTCTGCAGTCAACATTTGCACATCAAATGTGGTTCACTCTTTAATCAAAATTTACATTTTGACATAACTCTATCAGATTTCCTCCAGTAAACAGATGGATACTTTTCCTGCCAGTTTGAGGGAAAAAAATGGATGAAAAAAGAGCCAATAGCACTTAAAAAAGAGAGATATTAGTGACAGCTGTCAGAATGTCTCTGCCAGGTCAGCCTGTGGCCAGATCTGTCCTATTTCAATGTCAGCTGCAGAGATGAAAATCTGTGCTGCTCAACATGGAGCCGAGCACTCCTCTCTGTTGTGCAGAGCTGCAGATTTATTACAGACTGGATGTCTGGACAGGAGAGCTTACCAGGCCTGGGATTTCCGTCTGGACATGCTCTGCCTCAGCCACTTTGAGTGTGGGGTCAGGTGGTAGATCAGCTGTCTGCAAATCTTATCCGAAGACTTTATTATGTCTGCGTCCTGTTCAGGGGAGCAAAAAGAGTGTTGATCATCGATCACAGAAAGAGAGAAAAGGGCTGATAAGGCAGCAGCTGTCAGAAAGACATTTTTTGCGTATGTGCGCCAGAGAAATCCATTATTACATCACACTATCGATGTTTTAAATCCTGAAAAGTTCATCTAATGTCCTAAAACTTGTCAGCCTGTGATATCTTTCACAAGAGCAGACAAAATATATATTTCATTACTCTTAAAGCCTTGAGCTAGTGCTGAACGAAACTCAATTTAGCTGCCTCGCTGGAGCCAGAAAATCTAATCACATGCAGAGTGCACGGGGGAGAAAACACAGGAAGCACAAAGGAGGCAAGATTCAGCACAGAAACGGAAAATGCTGGTGCATTTAGCTCAGCATCTACTTGTGACCATTGCTTACATTGAAAAGGTTCAACATTCTGATTGGATAATAATTATACATTGGTCTCTTGCGACTTTTTACTTGGAACTTCAACAAATCAGAATGTTAGGGGTTTAAAAAAAATGAAACAAACTGCATCAAATTCAGATTCCAAAGACTCATGAGCAACCAACCCATAAAAAAACTTTTCAAGGGAAACATTAACAAACAGCTCCCTTCGTAGAATTCTAAAATCAGGATAGAATTTGTAAAAATACTGCTAAACGTTTTCCAGACAGAGGAAACCACCCACCTTCTTTGGACACTGCATCTCTCGGGCCAAGCTGAGCAGCAGCTCATGGGAGATCGGATCCACCAGGTTGAGGAAGGCAGCATTTTTGTACAAGATGTCGTTCAGAGAGGTGCCTTCTAAACCCAGATCCTACCAAAGCAGATAAGAGGAAAGGAATTAGGAATACAGCAAAATGACTGTAAAAAGTAGCTTGGCTTTGTGTCTGAAAGAAAGAAATAACATGAAGAGAAGTAGGGGCTTTCTGTGTCAAGGGCACTGTGATTCCAAATGGAGAGATGAAAGGAGAGTTTAGCTTTAAATATTTATTAAAAGACACAAGAGTCTTTCATCTAGACAGTGAGCTCTCTATATAATTACTCCTTTATGTTACAGAGCTATGGAAACAGTTTGAAAAACTTCACAGAAAAAAAAAACTCTTTAATTAGATTTTTTTTTACATCGCATCTCAAATATAAAGGATCAGGGTTTCACTTCTAAAACATCATTTCAAAATGTATCAGGGCGTTTCATTTGTCTGTGGCGAAAACATCTTAAAGCAACAACAGCACAACAACAAGCTCTTTTAGAGGCATGTGACAAACAGCAGTCTGAGGTGCAGCTGTGTGAATCGAACTGTACAATTTGCCCTCATCAACATGTCCGCCCTCAAGGTCCTAACGAGGGAAATGACAAGTGCCTGTGCAGCCTGTGCAACTTTAATGAGAAAAGAAAGCCTTTGAGACTCACCGTACAGCGCACACACACACCTGCACATTCATTTTCTGTCCGACACATTCGGCAAAGATTATAATAGACACTTTGAGTGGGAGGCTGGCAGCTCCCCTTTTAACAAGGGCAACAGTAAACACAGACTGAACCTGAAGCAGCTTCTGAGCAGCAAGGTGTAAAAATATCCCCCGTCTGTCTGCGTTCAGACACGATCAATTGTTGTTTGCAAGCGTGACATGAAGGAGCAAATCCTTTTCCTCGCATCTGCAGGAAACCTTAGATCTTTTTTAAAATCTGGAGCAGAGCTCACTGCTACACAGCATCTGCAACAAACACCTTTCAAATTCATCTAGCATAATCTTTCAAAGTTGTTTTGATGTAAGACAGGATAAAAATATGGTTTATTTAATAAGACAGTGAGCCCATATGTGTCCAGTGGTGTGGCTGTCATTCAGCATATTCATGCAGTTTATCCTCTCATCTGGATTTAGAAATTTCTTCTGCGTTAAGACTTCAGTGTAATTAATGTTGGACAGGATGACGGCCAAAGGATGGAGGAGAGACCTGTGGGCAAGAGATCCCTAAAGAACGCTGCTTCATGATGGATTATTAATTCCTGTTTTAATGCCACAGTTTACCAGGTCACAGCAACAGCAGTTAGCAACATCTGGTGCAAAAATATCAAATTTAAAGCAACAAACATCAAGTGCAATAAAATAAAAGCTGCTGTACATTGTTTTAAAAAATTTGACCTGATGACATTTTAGAGGTGATGCATTTCATTGATTTGCAGAAAGGAAAATATCTTGTGCAAAAACCTGTCTGAAACAGATCAAAGAAGCAGCGCTGACAGGTTTTCACATCTGTGCTGCTTCCTTGAATAACCTTTAGGAGAGGAATTACATTTAGTATCAACGAAACGCAGAACTCCAGGGTTTAAATTGTTGCTTCAGAGGAGATAAACATTAAAAGTGGAAATAGATAAAGAGGGCATGTCACAGTAATGGGAGCATTAGAGCAGCCGGAGGACACATTCTGGCTGCAGAGGACAAACAAAGGCAGAGTGGATGGAGGGCTCTGTTTGTGTGGCGCATGTGGAAATATCCAGATCCCGTCTAGAGATGGAGAAATTGAAGGTAATGCAATGACTCACAGACCTGAGCCTCATTTAGAGAGCAAGCTATCTTTTCTAATCTCATGTCAACAGAGAACACGTTTACCCATGGTGAGTGAAGCTCTGGTGAGTCACATGATGCACGAATCAGTGTCACAACACTGCTCTGAGAGTGGCCTACTTTCCACACAAACAAATGCTCTGGGAGGAACAGGCACGAGGCCAGGTCACACATGTAGGGTCAAAGGTCAGAGGACAAGGAGCATGGCCTGCCCTACACAACAAACTACATTAGAGCTCCTCTCTGTTGCTCCAGACTCAAATAAACACACACACACACACACACACACACACACACACACACACACACACACACACACACACACACACACACACACACACACACACACACACACACCACACACACACACACACACACACTGACTTTATCCTCCCCTGCCTGCCTGCAGCTCCCACCTACCTTCCTCAGTAGTTTGAGCACGTCTGTCGCCTGCTCCATCCTGCGCTCACGGAGCAGCTTCTGGATCTCTTTGATCCACGCGACTCTCCTGACGTAGGGGCTGTGGTTGGACCGCCGCAGCATCCCAGGCAGTTTGTCGGATTTCAGCATCAGAGCAAACAGAAAGTCCCCTCCGCCCCGGCCGCCCCTGTCGCTCTGTCCGGCGCTATCCAGAAGCTTGCGCCGCTTTTTGGTGAAATTCTCATTGTCCAGGCTGCCCTGTCTGCTCAGTCTGGATCCCATGGTGGGCTGGGAGGGGGAGGGTGCTCCGGCTGCAGGCGGTGTTTCAGATGCTGTGTTAAAAGGACAAGCCCATGACCAGCCTCCGTGTGTTTATTGTTTTCCTGATGCTCCTCGGTGGATAATGGGAAACAGCGCCGTTCCGTCCGATCCGCTGCAGAAACGCAAACAGCGTCAGCCTCGACCGTCTGTTACTGTAATCAATTCTTTCTCATGCATCCGTTCCAGTTTGGATGTTTTTGTCCCTGCTGATGATGAGGATGTTGATGCTCAGTCCGCTTCATCCTCCGCTTTACGCTGCTGTTTAGTTCTGTCTGTGTAACGTGGAGCGTCTGACCAATCACAGCCTCTCAGCATCTCTCCTCCCAGGGTTGAAAATCCCCTCTGAGTATATATGAGGAGCTGATTGTAAAACAATAAACAGCTTTATTTGACACTGCTTAGCGTAAAAAAAAAAAAAACTGGTAAAATAGAATCATATGGAATCCAATCTGAATATTTAGGTAAATCTAAACATTTTGAATCAAATTTGAATAAAATTACCAAAATAAAAGCAGGTGAAGGTCCACTAGGCCCCACAGTCCCTTCAGTGGGAGTGGGAGTCCATTTAAACATCAATCAATATGCAGATGAACCCAGACAGGAAATAAAAGGGCTCTGACACAAAGAGGATCTCTTCACCCCACTTTTATTTTGGTAGGCTACTGCTGTTTTACAGTGGTCTGAATTTTAGTGTTTGCTAAATATTCAGTTTCAAAGTACAACCTTCAGATTTAGATTTAAACACAGGTCTATTTCAAAGCAAACATTTTTTTACTTTAAAGGGATACTCCACCAGAAAGTGATTTTTTTGTCTATTGTCATATTCCTCATAGTTAGATAAGTGGGCAAAAACAATTTGTAAACAGCCCAGCCGTTATCCTGATACGGCAGTACTCCTTTAGCTTTAGCTTAGCATAAAACACTGTAAGTGAATGATAACAACTAGCATTGTGAGAAAAAAAGTCCTTAAAAGTCACTCAGTAGTGATACTAATGATACTAATTCTGCCTAGTGACCTCAATAAACATATCAACTGCAAGTGAAAATAAAAAGTAACACAAAGGAATTGCAGGTACTATTTTAGACTCAGGACTACTTTATGACACAGAACAGCTGTAAGCCTCTGCTGAACGGCACAAGGACATGACGCAGCGGCCTCAAAGACGCCTACATCCGTAAATACAAATACTGGCTACTAGGCTAAACCTGGTGACGTTTTTTGAAGATAATCTCTGTGCAGCTCCTGACTTTGTTATTTTTCATCGTCTGTGAGGTTTGCAAACAACGTTCGGATACGTGTTTACAGAAGTATGTCTCCTTGGAGCCGCTGCGTCATGTCCTTGCATCATTCAGCGGAGGCTTACAGCAGTTCTTTGTCATAAAGTAGTCCCAAGTCTAAAATAGTACCTGTAATTCCTTCGTGTTATTTTATATTTTCACTTGTAGTCGATATGTTTATTGAGGTCACTAGACAGAATTAGTATCATTAGTATCACTACTAAGTGACTTTTAAGGACTTTTTCCCCCTCAAAATGCTAGTTGTTACCATTCACGTACAGTGTTTTATGCTAAGCTAAAGCTAAAGGAGTACTGCTGGATCAGGATAACGGCTGGGCTGTTTACAAATTGTTTTTGTCCACTGATCTATGGGGAATATGGCAATAGACAAAAAAAAAAAATCCCTTTCTGGTGGAGTATCCCTTTAAAGACTTGATTCAGAATATTTGCATTTAACTTAACATGCTTATGTTTTTATCTAAATATTTATTTATAGCATCCTTATTTTGTTTTAAGTTTAGTCATTCCAGTGTCATTTTCTAAATAAATGTGGTGAAAATGTGACTCAGAATTTCACACCTTATTTTATTGTCCCAAAGAGCAAAATGTGATCAAATGTAGCTTTTAAACTGATAAAAATGACAAACATTGGTGTTCATTTTTTAATATTGTACTACACATCTGGGCTTATTTGTCAGAGGGATGTTTGAAATTCATCCTTCAAAAGACCTCAAACTGTGTTTTTCTTTTTATCTCCAGCTGCTTCCCACTGGCTTTAGATAAATATGCGTTTCTCTTTTGGCAATTTGGTTGTCAGCCAGCTAACAGACAAGCTGTCAACTCCTATTTACATCTATCAAATGCATTCTTTGAGAAACATCTAGGCCCCAGTTTGCCTCTTTTTTCTGTCACAAGGATCAGTATCTGTTTTCAGGGACCCACAGAGGGCGATAAAGAAGGGTGGGGTGATCCCAACCATGAAATAGACAGCCTTCTCTCATTTCACTCTCTCCAAACTGATTCTACTTCTAGGTCCAATCTTTGTGGCTCAAAGGGCTTTGATCCTGATCTGACCTTGTTATAATTCCTTGTTCAGTGGTTATTTCCCCTGGTTGCACTGACCATGGTGCTCATGTCCCCTCGGAATGAAATGACCAATGCCCTTTAATAAGTCTGTCACTAATGCCACTAATTTGTGTGGTCATTTTTAATAATTCAAGCAGTGCTTATAAAACAACATAGTTTCTGAAATTTGTTATATTTCTTTTTTATAGCACTTAAAATTTCAGGTAGCTAAAAAAAGGTTTTGGTTTGAAATAAGAGTCACCAGTTCCACTATAGCTGTCCACTTTTAGTCCAATCTGCCCCACACACCCAGTTCTTCTCTGATTCACCTGACTATGTAGATGGTTTAACGTTTCTTTAATTCTCCTCAAATGCTCCTACAAAGATTGCATTATAACTCTGAAATAGAAAAGGACAAATTGGTTTTGGAAAATGATTGAGTGAGGGTGGTTTGGGCTATAGTGGTACAGTTGGTTAGTCACAGCAAGAGGCTTCTCTGGTTTAAAAAACATCAAAAACATGACTTTATAGGACAAGTGACCATATGTGATCACTTGTTCATGCTTTACATTTGATTTTCAGCTTAAAAATTAAATTTTTACAAAAAAGTTTTAAGCAGAAAAAAACAAAACAAAAACAAAAACACACACTGTAAATGTATGAAAAAACAGTTTAAAAGTACAGACATAAAGACATAATTTAATTGCCCTTAATAACACTCCATAGTTAAAACGTCAAATTTCCAAGTATTTTAGTGAGTACTTTTAAAATGGTTATAAGGACATTTTTATGTTGTTCTAATAAAATATATTTATTTATTTAAATTTAATTTCATTATTTATTAAAACATTTTTTCTAGGTTTGTACTTTTTAAACTTTTTAAACCCTTGTTACATTTTCTTACTTTTTCTAATACATCTTAAAAAACGTTTTTGTAAAAGTTTCATGTTTAGGCAGCAATTTAAAATATAAAACACACACAGGAGATCAAAAACGGTCACTTGCCCTACAAAGGGTTAAGTGACAACTAGATTGGTGTGTGTGTGTGTGTGTGTGTGTGTGTGTGTGTGTGTGTGTGTGTGTGTGTGTGTGTGTGTGTGTGTGTGTGTGTGTGTGTGTGTGTGTGTGTGTGTGTGTGTGTGTGTGTGTGTGTGTGTGTGTGTGTGTGTGTGTGTGTGTGTGAGTGTGCTTGGATGTAGATCTGAGTGGATCTGCAGTGGACTGATGACCTGTCCCTCCCCTGACCCAGTGACCACCAGTGACCCAGAATGGTATCAACAGGTTCAGATGGACAAACGTTTTGGGTTGAATAGAAATTTGCATATATAAATAAAAGACAGGCACTGAACCGCCAAATAATAAATCTTTTTGTTTTTTGGGAACTTGATCCAAAAACAAATCATAATATTTCCAGCTTTGCTTTTATTACTTAATTATAGACATTTGAAAGCCATGTGTACCTTCAAATACAAATAGAAATCTATAACAGGTTAAATCTGTACTCATTCACAAAGCCCATATGTTTAAAACTATACATGCATGATAAGGAAATAATGAAAAGGAAGATGAAAAAAATCAGCCTGAATTCAAACAAATCATAGAGAACAGCAGGAAACTGGATGCAGCAAAACATTCGTGCAATTTGGATGCTCCAGTTGTTTACAGGGATTAGGAGGCTGAGCATGAGCAGCAGTGGCCTCAATACTCTGGCTTCTGTTACACATTTATCCATCACCCATCAAGTACCAAGGTACAAGATGTAACTCGTTTATGTTTGATCAAATCCTAAATATTAAACTAGCATACAAAACATTTGAGAGTTGCTGCTACAGAATATCTTCTGTATTCCTTTGGTCATAAAGTAGAAACAGACATCTAAAAAACACATTTGTCCATTACTGCTGGGAGAAAAGATGCTGAGTCATCAACTCATCACTGCAGCATTCATCACAGTGTCTGCCTATGGAGCCCTTATCATTAAAATGACTGCAGCTGCCCATTAAAAACACATGACTTCACCTTCTTTCTCCACCGTGGTCATCTGTCAGCCGTTGGTGCTTCTGCATTTCACCTGTTGGGGAGGAACAGCAGCAGCCTGTGATTTAATTTGCTGCTGCACATACAGGAATAGAAATCTCATTCCCTTTATTGTGCAAAAACAACTGGCGAAGAAAAACATGGCTAGTAGCTTGAGTGCATCTCTCAAAGCAACGTCCAAATAAAACCTGAAGTAAGCCTCTGGCTGGGGGATAAAAATATGACTAAGCTTGTTGAGATTTAATAAAAACATCTCCATCTATTGTTAGTGACATGCACACAGATAGGGAAAGGGGGCTTTTGTGATATGAACTGAAATGTAATTGTCCTTTTTCTGCTATAAATCAGCTGTGACAGAATTAACTCCCCTTCTTGGGGTGGCTCTGAACCTGGGAGATCCAGAACACGACTATGATTAGATTTAGACACAATCACAGCAGGAGCAGTACCAGCAGAACACAGGCTGTTCTGACTGAACGCTATCAGTGTGGCCCAGCAGCAGGCGAGCACGCTGGATTAGCTGGAAGGATGTCTGCTATCAAGAAGCCACTGACGCTGACCTCCTCAGTGAAACCTCAGGTGCCTCAGAAGGTCCAAGAACGCCTGCAGAAAAGAATTCAAACCCACCAGTTACTGAGCATGAAAGCAGCACCAGAAAGCAGACGAAACCCTTCATGTTTGTCAGTCATTATTACAAAGTTCTTCCTTTCACCTGAAGCACAATTAAAGCAGTTGCGGATTAACAAACGGCACTGCTCAGATGTGTCACAGCGTGGCACTGATCTACAAAACACCTGAAAGCCAAGGAGACAAAAACATTACCAGTTAGCATAGTTAGTCATCTTTAACACCTTGTCATTACCGCTGACACTGAGGGACTGACTGGTCTGTACCTACTTTCCTCACCAATGTTGTCAGTAGTACTTTCAACAAGTCTGTCTAAGATTGTTCACACAATAAGGTGAGTGAGCTTTCCCAAAAGAATTTGAAGTAAAAATAAAAATGTTTGTGTAAATTTTTGGTTGCCGTTTTGAGAATGGTAGGACTGCTGCGCCCGAGCTGAAGGATCCCGACTGATTACGAGGCGTGCTGGTTTCTCCTGGGCAGGAACATGGTTGGGAAATCCCTGATTGCTGGTCTGGTGGTCGTTTTGGTGGCTACCGTGAGCCTGCTTCTGGGGGTATTCATGGGCTTGGGGAAGAAAAACACACCTCCCCCTTCGGACCACTTCTACTCAAAAGCTGCTGTGGCTGCTGACGCTGGAAGGTGTTCAGAAGTGGGGAGGTAAGAGGACACAGAGTGCTTACTTCATTCTGCATGTGCGCTTCCTGGCTGTTAAGTGCATTCTTGTGTTTCAAGGGACATTCTGAAGAAAAATGGCTCAGCTGTGGATGCTTCCATTGCTGCTTTGCTGTGTGTTGGCCTTTTAAACGCTCACAGCATGGGCATCGGGGGAGGCCTCTACTTTATTATTTATAATGCTTCCACAGGTGAGTGTGAGTTATTGGCTAGATATCTACAAAGAAAAGATCAGATGAATCTAATCTATCAGCTTCTCCTGTGTGCTGAACAGGGAAAGTGGAAACCATCGATGCAAGGGAGACAGCCCCCACAAACGCCACTGAAGACATGTTTGGCAACAACACCAATCTTTCTCGTACAGGTAGACTTCCTTATACAGATGGAAGGACCAGGGTCGTTTTCTGCCTTAGTAGAAATGCAACAAACCAGGACTGGAAGAAATCAAATAGAGTGAAAAGGTTCCAGGTCTCCAAGTGGAAATGTGCCTTTTGATCCCTTTAATCTCCTCCTGCTGCTCTAACAAATAGAGGGGGGTTTATAGTAAACATCCTTTAGGATTTCATTCAATGTCCATAAGGATTTTCTCCTCCTTCTTAACAACAGCATGTCGAGACAATGGCGTCACTTTTTGGATCAGAATACCTTGATGTTTCTCTCTCCACTCGTTCTTCATGTAACGTGAAAACTAAGTGCACGCAACATTCCAAACATCAGAGCTGTTTGTTTCCACACATCAGGTGGACTGTCCATAGCAATCCCTGGAGAGATCCGTGGGTATGAGATGGCTCACAAAAGGCACGGCAGGCTTCCATGGAAGGATCTGTTTGAGCCCAGCATCGCTCTGGCCCGGGATGGTTTTCCCATTGGGAAAGCATTGGCTCTAGCCATCTTCAAGAGCAAAGACTCCATTCAGAGTGATGCCAACATGTGGTGAGGAAGATTCTTTACTAAGTATGTCCCACAAAATACCCAACAATATTATTTAAAGTGTTAGAATGCATATTTCCCCTAACGCTGGTTAGCCACATCTAATCAACCCTTAACACAAAAATAACTCAAACTCAGTCAGTTTTTAAGCTACGAGCTCACAAGGTAGCAGCTGAGGGCCACTCATTATAAGATATCAAACAAGACCTTACAATACTGCACCAGATCATGCATTACTTTATTTTCAAGATTTTAACCAAAACAGCTACAACTCCATCCTTTCTCATGAAGCTCTTAGTATAAAACTCTAACGTGAAAGGCATTGGAGGATATGTATTGTCCCCATAGGTTTTTTTTTTCTATAATTTTTTTTCTTGTTTAAATATTTGTCATTTTGTCTCAAAATATAAAGACATAACTGATTTGTTCATGAGTGATTTAAAGAATGCAAGTGCCTTTGATTTGTTTAATTTATAATAAAATACCAACTTTTCATAAATGATTAGGCTTTCTTTTTAAAAACCAGACAGTGAACTTTCCAGTTATGCTGGATTGTTATTTTAATCCTCTTGTTATGTTCGTTTCTCAGGAACACCAAAATGTTCCTGGGTCAATTTGACCCGGGACATGTTTACTAATCCGAAACCAAAATATTCCAATAAACATTGTTTATATTTCATTAACTTCATTACGAACCATTTCAATCAATATTTGTTGAAATCGTCTTTTTAACCCTTCGCAGATCATGGTTCAATGATAATTCACTCGTTTTTCATAAAGACTGCATTTTAAACTTTTTTAATGTATGTTGGAAATACCTACATGTAAATCATAATACTTTTACATGACATTGATGATTTAAAAATGTTATTTTATAATTAAAATGTTTTTCTTTTTATGTAGTGATGTTGATAAATTAACATGCAACATCTCTTCTGTTCTGGGTCAATTTGACCCGCTGACATGAGAACATGCTAACTCCATGCAGAAAGGCAACGGCCGGGATTCAAACCTGTGACCTTCTTGCTACAAGGCAACAGTGCTAAAAACTGTGCTACCATCCAGCCAATAATGAAATAATAGCAGCTTCCTCATCTCGCTCATAATCAGAATAATCAGACTCAGAATTGACCTCAAGCTTGTCTTCATCTTCAGACACATCCTCCTCTATTTCACTGTCATGATCAACAAGGAGTTCCAGAACCTCCTGGGCTGCCATCTGTTTATTTACTTTGAAAAGCTTTGAAAGAGACTAGATCATATGTAGCTGCAGAGTGGAATGCTGTAGGACACTATTTCAGACAGTCTTTATATGTTTTGCTCTTCCCCTATAAAGCGCCCACTCAGTGTGGATGGAGTTTGCTACAGGAACCTTTTCTGTTCTGTTCTGGAACAGAAAAGGTTCCCATCTAAAGCCATAGTATCACATGCACTCTAGCACTTACAAAAGAAGTAACTTCTGACACCTCCATTTGACTGCTGGGTCAAATTGACCTGAACAGTATCTGTGTAATAGTAACGTGTAGGGTGGGGTTTCACATATGTGAAAAAAAAAAACATTTTTATTTTATATGTTGTTTACTCTTATTAAGCAAAGCACAAGAAGTTTCATGCTGAAAAAATAATTTTAACACATTTTTTTCTAGATTTTAAAAAATTAAAACGGGTTAATTTGACCTGCAATAACAGGAGGGTTAAGCTGGAGTAGCAACAGTCTTGGTTTAATCTTAACCCTCTTGTCTCTGTAGTTCAGAGAACTTCTGTGTATCCAGGAGTTTTGATGCTGAACAGCTTTTTATCCAAATTAACCTGAATTTAATTTTCTACACGTCACTTTTCCCTTGTTGTTTTTAATGACTTTTCTTTTATAATCTTTCAGTGAGGTGTTTTGCGACTCTCAAAAGAGAATCCTGAAAGAAAATGATATAGTTAGATTCCCAAAGCTGGCGGACACGTACCAGAGGATAGCAGAGGAGGGGCCTGATGTGTTTTACAACGGGACAATGGCACAGAGCATCGTCGAAGACATCCAGGCAGCAGGTGTTGTGCTGAATTCTGGTTTGTTTTTATAAAGACAGAAGAAAGAATAGATGGTGAATACACTTAAAAATAAAACAGAAATCAAAAGGTAACGTGTGGTATGATGATAAGCCGTATTCCTGTTGGTTTTAGCCCCTCTGTCTGTGTTTCAGGGGGCATCATAACCCTTGATGATTTGTTGGAGTACCAGCCGGTGCTGAATGAGAACCCTCTGCAGCTGAACATTGGAGAATACACCATCCACGTCCCAGACGCCCCCTCCAGCGGCCCAGTGTTGGCACTCATACTTAATATAGTGGACGGTGAGCAGTCATGTAGAAGAAAGGATGTCAGGTTTCCTCAGGTCATCCCTGGAATGTCTCCACGCCTGTTTTGGAAGCAGAGATTACATTTGCTTGCCAGAGTTAATTCACCCCCACTTCTCCATCTGTTGCAACAGAGAACTCTGAATCTACAAACAAAAACACTCATTTTACATGAGGAATAAAGTTAATAGAAACATATCTGTCAACCGAAAGTGTCCATTTGACTCCAGATGAGTTTTTCTTGATATTTTGCAGGATACAACTTCACAGACACAAGTGTTTCTACAGCAGAGAAAAAGACTCTGACCTACCATCGCATCGTGGAGGCCTTTCGATTTGCTTACGCCAAGAGAAGCAGACTGGGGGACCCGCGGTATCTGAACATCACTGATGTAAGTTCTGAAGCCTTTATACTGACCATCCTCAGGCACTTCCTGTTTCACTAACCCTCATTATTATCACATCTCCCTCTGCTAGCCACTCACCTAAAAATAAAGCTTCAGCCTTTAAAAGCATCAGTGTTTTGATTTGTTGTGCATCCTTTCAGCTGATCCAAAACATGACCTCAGACTACTTCGCTGATGGCATAAGGAGCAAAATTACAGATGACACCACTCATCCAGACAACTACTACGAGCCTGAATATTTTGCCCCAGACAACCATGGCACAGCTCACCTGTCCGTCATAGCGGAGGATGGGAGTGCTGTAGCCGCCACCAGCACCATTAATTTATAGTAAGACTTAATAACATTCTAAACGCAATTTAATAAGAGTCTTTTGCCAAGCAGTTGATTTATTTCCACAGCTTTGGGTCTAAAGTCAGGTCTCGCTCCACTGGAATCATTTTCAACGATGAGATGGATGATTTCAGCTCTCCACACATGACCAATGGATTCGGAATCCCACCCTCACCCAACAATTTCATCCAACCAGGTGTGACTGAACTCAAACATAACAGAAATCAAACTTTATTTGAATTTGTTAGCTTAGCAAAGAGGTGGAGCTCTGCATCAAGCATGCCTTTGTTGTTTTAGGGTAAAAAAAATCTCTGCTTTTTGTTTCTCTGCTGCAGGCAAAAGGCCTCTGTCTTCCATGTGCCCCACAATCATCTTTGACAAAGAAAACAGAGTGAAAATGGTTGTAGGGGCGTCTGGGGGCACAAAAATCACCACAGCCACCGCACTGGTAAATAATGTCATGTTTCCAGTAGATAACCACTAATCAGTTGGTGAAACTGATTCTGTTTTCTTGCTAAAACAGGTTATCCTGAATTCTTTGTTCTTCAACTATGACCTAAAGAAAGCTGTGATGGAGCCACGAGTTCACAACCAGCTCAACCCCAACATGACAGTGGTCGAACAGGGCTTCGAAAAGGTGTGTTTGAAATGTGTGTGAAACATGTGTCCTGTCAGAGCAGCCAGTAGTAGCCAGCACCAGACCACCGGGGGCAGTGAACAGTAATGATGAAGATGTCTGTCAAATGGGAAAACACAAGAGCTACAAACACTTCTCACTATTTCACTAGTTTACGTTGACAGAGATGTTAACGAGGGTGCATAAATATTAGCATGCTGTGTTTAGACAAAGAAAATTTGACAATTTTTGCAAAATTATGGTTTTTATCAAACTATAAATACAATTTATTATAAAAATTCTAATGAATAAATCCAAACCTCTCCTCCTATGTAGACTGTATTAAAGCCTAACATGTTCAGCTGATGCAGATGGATACGTTTTCTTATTCCTGTGAATGTTCAATGAAACCTTGGCAGAGTGTCCTGGAGGGGCTGGCCCAGAAGAACCACGTAACACAGCTGCTGAGGACTCCGGATTCAGTCGTCCAGGCCATAGTCCGGCAAGGAGAGCAACTCTGTGCAGAGTCTGACCCCAGGAAAGGAGGCTACCCAGCTGGATACTAAACATCTCTTCAGTTCTTCTCTGCCCCCCCTCAGCGAGGACAGCCTTCCTAAACCCACTCAGACTGAACTACAGTAAAAAGCTGTCTGCTTCGAGGACCCGAGCTGTTTAAGAGACATTGCCATAACTTCTTCTCTTCTTGTACTCAAGCATGAAGACTGAACTCTTTTAAATTTGTGATTAATTGAAACCCAGTTGTTTCATTCTTGTATCATCACTACTGGATAGTGGTCAAGATGGTGGCATTTTAGGGAATAAAGCAGAAATCATGGATCTGTTTTTGGCATTATAAGCAGTTCTTGTATAAAAGCCACCTGAGAAAAACAATGTCACATGAAGAAAAGCTCGTTGATTTCATCCAAAGATAAGAATTTAGATGGTGGGTGGTCTACGTGATGTTTTCAGTTGTTTCATAAAGAAAACCTCTTCTGATTACTCGGACATTTTGTCTAAAAAGAGGGCTGGTTTTGTTGTCAAACAGGTGAAAAATCATCAATAAAACTGAACTAGCAGGTTCTTTTTTCAACATGGGGTCATCTCAGGCTGTGGTCAGTTTACATCCACCTATCAAGGGAATGAATGTCATTATTAGATTTGAACTGTTTGTCCAGGGTGGGATGATGCCAAACATCACAGATTTTATATCCATCAACTAGCTTTCCTCACGTCAACTCTCCAGAGATATTTCTTGTTAAATAGTCTCTTCTGGTCATAAATACTTTTCTCCAGTATGCGTTTGACTCATCCATGTGGACAACTTCAGATTTTGAAGCTTGAAGGTGTTTCTTTCAGAGCAGGGGCTTTTTATTTTTGGGTTCACGCTGGAGTAAAAATGTTCTCCCTCACAGAGAGGGTTCCTGAACCTCCTAATCAATGCTGCTGACAACAAGAGATAACCAGCTGCAGCCAATCATCACTAACGAGGTTAATTAGCCTTGATCAGGTCAAGTAAAAATACATTTTTTAACCTTCAGCACCACTTATGAAAAGACATAATTGAGTGTATGCATAGATTTAATCCTATTTGTATAATTTTTTATCCTTTGTGAGAGAAAAAATTCACAATAAATTCAAACTTGTGCTCCCAGTTTTTGTTTTTAAATCGCTGACACAGTGTGTTGGATAATTATTCCACTCTGGACAAAGAATGGTTCAAACCAATGAGTGTATGTAAACCTCTGTCTGCTGATGTTATCTGATCCTCAGAGATATTATTCAGATAAAACCCAAAGTGCTGTTTTCTACCATGATTTTACAGTGAAGCTATTAATTGTTCATGTTTAATATTGAGTAGAGGTTAAATGAATGTATAGTGTTCTAAAGAAAATACATCTTCAGATATATTTTTCTAAACATGCATTGTTCTTATGCTATGTTTTGTTGCCATGCTTGTTATTAAACACCTTTAAAAACAATCACATTATAGACTGGTTTTTCTGTACAGGGTGTTTAACATATAGTTATTTGACTTAACAGTCAAAGTATAGGAATGAAAAATATTACAAGTAAAAGTCCTGCATCAAAGTAAATCTATAAGCAAATACATTCTTATAGAACTAGGTTAATAGGGGTCTAAACTGCAGGTGATGACTAATAAAAGATGCTAGAAATAAAAAAGAACAGGTGGTGAAGTGTTAATGTAAGATTCATGACATTCCACAGGATGTTGTTGCTTTACTATAAACAAATGATGTCCTAAAAAGAGCAACACTGACAAGCATGCTTTAAAAATCAGCTCACGGAGTCACAGCCGCCCACAGAATTAATGTGGGCACCAAATTTCCTGTTGGTAATGTGGAGTAGCTGCTGTAGGCTGAGAGGCTAACAGAGCCACCTCCAAAGAAACCGCTAATAATCCTTTAATGATTAAAATGATCAATCAGTGACAAAATGACCCCACAGAGAGACGGTTTCAGCACCAACACAGTGTAAACCTTTATGAAGCGTGGTTAGCATAAACTGATGTTTTAGATATTGAAGGTGGTATGTGATGTGATAACACCATTTTGGAACTTTTAGCTCATGTCTGATCAGAATTCAATTCTATATCTCTAAACTGAGGTTGTTCACAGAGCTAAACACAACAGATATAAAACAGAAACTTTTTAAATATTTGAACTATAAACCCAGAGCCTGGGAGAGTTCCACTACATTTAAATCAGCAGTATGTAAATACTGTATCTGTTCTCATGGCTTTGAGGCAAATTAGACATCTCATAGCAGCAGTAATGTTTTACCATATTTAGATAATAATGTAACTCTTAATTGACTTTAATGTTTCAAAGAAATGGATAAACTTTCATTTCACATGAACTTGTAGTAAATCTTTATCGTGTAAAAGTAGTTTTTTTTCTCCATATTTCCTTTAATCAACAAGTTAAGCTTTACTTTTAGAATCCCACAGATCAACACATCCCCACCTTAAAACTGAAAGTTAGTCATTTAAATTAAACTTTAACACACACCTTTCACTTCTGTAAACTCCCACGCATGCCAAAACCACAAGTAGTTATATGCATGTCAACGGGTATGTTGTGAAATAGTCCTGAGGCAACATCATCATCATCACAGTGTACATTGTGAATGTAAGCTCTATTATAGCTCAGTGGTATTTACATAGTGAACAAGATTCATGTAAAAAACATCTATTTATCTAATGACAGACGAGAAGTTAAAAAAAAACCTCCTCTACTCCAACAGAAAGATTCAGGACAGAGCTTCAATAAGAACTAGGTTTTAGGTCTGACTTGTGCATTAAAGAGAATAAATCAATCACGTTAAAATATCTTTAAAGCTTAAATGCAATCAAGGGCTCACACAGATCTTCCTGCTGCAGGGACTTTTGGTAGTAAATACATTTCTCTAGCATGCCTGCTATGGTTTGAAGATGAAATGATAAAGCAGGCTGGGAATTTTTCTGACAGAAACGCAGCTGGTGATGAATTAAAAGTTCAGGCAGGACAGACAAATACAAGCTGCTAAAATGTTTCCCCCAAACGGTGTCAGACATACGTTTAGCACAGATATGGTATCTGCGCTGTGCCATCGTGAGGCTAATGTGTTCATGAATTCCTGCTTCATCGGTATTCTCAGGACAAAATAAGGATCGTCCACTGAAACTCATTCATCTTGCAGCTAACTGTGATATTACCCTCATTCATCAAAAAGCTGTGGGGAAGTCAGCGCAGCCGTGAAGCGCTCCTCAGAAACATTTAGAGTTTAAACCAGGAAGTTATGCTGCTGATGTGAAGCTATTAAACACTTGTTTTAATTAGTGCAATCACTGAAAATAGCACCAAATCACAAGAGGACACAATGATTAACTGAAAAGTCCTTTTTATTTATGACTGCTTTGTTTGTGGCACTTTGTGCTGCGAGTTCAGTGACACAGCTTCAGTACCACCTAGTGGAGAGATGGAGGGAGGTCTTTTCTCAAGATAAAACATCCAGTTTATTACTGTTAGAGTCGCATGGAGGCAAGTGGTGCTGGTGACTGCAGCTCCTGATCCAGCAGCCGGAACAGCATGGCACTTTTGTTCCCCTGCAAAGTTTGTCCCAACGAGCGATGGAGCTGAGCCTGCAGGTAGTGGACATCCCGCAGTCGCTCCTTACAGTTCAGCTCAGAAAAATAGTCTCCAGCCGCATTTAGAGAGTCAACAGCTAAAGCTGCCAGCTGCAAATCTGCCAGGAGTTGACAAGAAGCAGTGTGTGAATGCAAACAAATATTACGCTAACAAGTAAGGTTGTAGAGGGAGTGGGTTCGTTACCTGGTTGACCTAGTCGGTTTGGTCCAAACCCAGCCACAGCCATCTGACAGCGAGCTGCCAGCAGCATGGCACGGCCTTTGTCTATGACAGCTCCGTGGGCCAGAACAGGCTCCATGGCTTCATGAAGAACACTCAGAGCCTGCTCAGGGACTCCTAGCATCAGCTATACAGCAGGAAAAAATCAGAACAGTAAATCAAAACAGCTCTGCCTCAATAACTTAGAAAGAATTTTAGTCTGTAGCTGTAAATCTAGATTTGCCTCCTTGTGAAAGAAATCTGAAGTGAGAACAGAAACCTAAATAAAATATAGTGTCTAAACATTTAAACAAGGGAAAAAACAACTTATGTAACCAATCAAAGTCAGCTAAAAGCAGAAGTTTGATTTACAACTACAAAGTATTTATGAAAACAAAACTGTAAACTCAAAATGATATTGTACTTTCAAGTGGGGTTGTGCTGAGTAGTCCGTTAGTATAATCAGTGAGAAGTTCAAACGGGTGAATCAGGCCAACGGCTACTCAGAACACGACCCTATCTGGGGCTGGGTGACGTTGGCTACAATTAATATCACAACATCTTGTGGCTTTATTACAATATATGACCTAAATCAGGTTAAATAATTATCAAATACATCACCAATTTTCCAAGTAAATATATTTCTAAAGGTGTTGCTGTCATTAAAACTCTCACCAGAGATCATTTAGAAAAGCCCATTAAATACTAGGAGAAGGTAGTCTGGTCTTTGGATGCCATAGATCCCACAACCCCCACTGGAGGATGAAGCGCTTTAAGAAAATGGATGGATGAATGCTGTAGTACTCATCCCATTGCTTGAGGGTCAAAAGTCAGTGGACATAACCCCTAAAACACCAGACCAACAGTGAAGTTTGCAGCTTTTTGGTGTGGAACGCTTCATATAATTAAAGAAAGGATGAATAGAAAAACGTACCAAGATGAAAAATCTGCTGCCACCTTCCAGGATGATGAAGATGAAACGAGGATGGACATTTTAGCAAGCCTATGATCCCAAACACAGCCAGGAAACTCTCAGCTGGTTTCAGAAAAAGAAAATAAAGCTGCTACAACGGCCCAGCCAGTCACCTGATCTGAATTATATACTGTAGATCTATGGAGAGAACTAAGGGTCAGAGTTCATAGCAGGAGCCCAACAAACCTTCAGGATTTGAACAATGTTTGCATTGAAGAATGGGCCAAAATCACATCTGAGTGACACATCAGACTAGTTTCTACTACAGGAGGCATCTTAATGCTGTGATCACCAACAGAAATATTTGGTATCAAGTGTTAATTGCATTTCACTAAGTGTCTTCAATACTTTTCCCCTGTGTCATTCCATTTTATAACACATAGCTTAATGTATGGATATTGATGGTTTGATTTCTTTGCATGTGTTTGGATGGGTTGTTACAACATCTGGTGAGAATTCCATGTCAACAGCACCTTTAGAAAAAGATTTACAGTACTTAGAGAAATGGTGACATATTCAATAATTATTTTACCTGCTGTTTAACTTGATATCTTAAAATCTGCCTTTAGCCACTGAACAAATGTTTAATTCAACACACTAGCCTAATGAAGTAGTGACTCTTAGACATCAGCTCACTTCCCTCAAGATAAAGAACAATAAACATTATAGCTGTCCTCTCAAACTGACGGCTAATGTGTAAACGTAAAGACTAAAATCAGAATTATAGCTCGTGAGGGAGAAAACACAAGTCCTTCTGACACATTAGCACTCAGATGGCATCCCTTCTCTAAGAACATAACCATAAAAACAGTGACATCAGCTGACAGCATACTGAACCAAAGGCTCGACTCATCAGAGCTCTTTTCAGCGACTCGTTATTTGAACAGCAGACTATTAAATACATATCAAGTTTTGTTAGAGAAATCAGGAGTAACAGGCTGCTTAGACTTAAAATGAAACACATGTTGACCAGGAATTTGTGGAAGTGATTTATGTTAAACATAAAGACCACTTCCTGACACAGACACCAGTACAGGTACCAGAATAAAGCAGATAGCACAGCGACTGAACTACTCCAGTTAATGATAATCAATAATCAAAGTTCATCCTGTGACATTTTTATGCCATAATAAATCTTTTGAAAAAAGTAAGGTCAGCTCAGACAGCTGTTTGCTAGTTACACACAGCTGTTGCATGTGTTAGCATGCTAATTAGTCGCCAATGAGTCTCTGAGCTGTGGAGCACCTTCATTCTGTCATCATAAAATAAGAAAGCAATCCTAGTAAAAACATGTTTGCTTTAAGTATTCTTCACAAAATCCAAACCACTCCCAGATAAAATATCTACTGTTACAAGCTTCTGGTTATTTATTTTCCTAGTCAACTTGTTTGCCTGCCAATGGAAAATGTTCCCACATGATGGTGGTGGAGGGGTCTGCCTGAACTTGCTGGATGGGAGGCTAAAGGCGGCTGAAAATTATTTGTATATATTGTGCAATGAACAATGCTCAAAACATGGCTCATCGCTAGTTGAAAAAGCACAAACTGTAAACTTTACTAGTGTTCTGAGTACTTATTACCTTTGTTTGAAATGCTAGGAAAGTTTTGAGGATAACATACAATCAGCAGCTTCTGTGCACAGCTTCTATTTAGTTGATAAACTATTAATGTAAATGTTTATCTCATGCTCAAATATTGTCCTGATTTGAGTTTTTTGTTAGCTTGACTCTTCCCTGATTCTTTAATCTGAGATCAGTCTGACTGTGGTCTACTGCAGGTAAGATAATGGCTGGTCATAATGGCTCAAAACAACCTGACAAGAAAAAAGAATCCAAACTGTGTCTTTGAGTGAAGTCGGACTTCTTGTTGCGGCTGACCTGAGTGAAAGCCAGATGAAGGATGGTTTCTGAAACCAGGGACTGAAGGTGGTGCTGTCTGGCCAGAGCCAGGGCCTGCAGGAGAACAGGAAGAGCAGTGGAGAAGCCACACGACTCCCAGTGAAGCTCAGCAGTGGACAGCATCACTCTGGATGACACACAAACAGGAAGCAATGTTAACAAAAATTAAAATGTGGCTCAGAGTGAAACTCTATTATTTGTAATATAATCCAACTACATGTTTGGTTACACAAATAAACTCAGTGGTAGACTAAGTTTAGTTGTTTTTGCTCTTTAGACAACAGAAAACAGGTTTCAAAACAAACAGCCAGACAAAAATAACAGAAGAATGAAACCTGATGATTATCTCTGTGCATTTCGTCTTCTCACAGCGAACCTGCAGACGCTGTAAGATGTTGTATGCCTCGGTGCTGCGGTTCAGTGCCTTCAGAACTTGAACTTTCCTGCCAGTAAACACACTGTTATGACTACAGTATATAAAACAACAACAGTCAGGAGATCTGAACGTCTGTACTTTGGTGGTACCTGTAAAGACCTTCTGTTTTGTTGAGGGCAGAGATAGCTTTTACTAGTGGCTCTGCCAAATGGTACTTCCTTTCATTCATGTGTCTGTCAAACTGGATTTTCAAATCGCATAACATCCAGAGCTAAACAGGGATTTAAGATGAATAAAAAATATGTTAAATTGTGCAAAAAATATCTGCAAACTATTAATAAATAATAATAAAGCTGTACTAATGTTATGAAATCTACAGAGGCATTCAAACCAGCTATGAAGAGCCTGTCACCTGAACAACTTCAGCGACTTGCTTTTTAACTTCCCTCTCTCTGCAGTTCCTGCTGTCCCTCATGCAAATAGTCAGCACATAACATAAAGCCGAGATACAAAAATACCTTAGCATGCTGTGTGTGAGGAGGAAACTGCTCTTTCAGATGATGAAAAACCTCTGAAGCAGCACTGTACAGGCCCTGCAACAAAAATAAAAATACATAAGGCAACGAGTGAAGTTCTGCACCCAGGAGCTGGAGAGAAAACCTGAATAATGTTAATTACTTCTACACAACACTGGGTGGAAAGATAATGAACCTTCCCAGTGAGCGACTCACAGCAGGGCAGAAAGCAGGCACACAAGATGAAATCAAACGCGTTACCTGCTCAGCGTGCAGCTCGGCCAGGTGGCAGAGCGCCACGGCGAAGGCCTCTGTGTTGTTCTGCTGGACCCCAAAGTTGACGGGCTCCAGACTGCTCATGTTGAGAAGCAGCTGGGCCTGCTGCAGAGCCATGGTGCTGCACAAAACATGGAAGGCATTAAAGACAAAAACATGCTTCCTTTGAAGCCTGTTTATGTGCTCCTGAAACATCTAAAGTGTGCAGAGGACAATCGACTAACTGAAATGTGTATCCATGCATGAGACACCTGAGTTGTTTTACTGATCTGATGTAATGTGAATGGGGGAGAGCTTTTGTGCTTGTATGTGGTCAACAGTGAGCAGAACTGACAACTGTGAGTTGGGTCGGCAGGTGAAGAGGCTGACCTCTTTCCGTACATCCTCCATATGGACGTAGTCTGAGTCAGGCTGATCTCGATCAGCTCCGACAGACTGTGCTTCCAGTGCAGGATGTCTGTGTCCTTCAGAGCGTCCATCAGTTTGTGTGCTGTCTTACCCTGCGTCGCCCCCTGCTGGACCAAAGACTGAATGCCCAGAGATGCCAAATACTACAACGGAAAACCAAACATGTCTTGTTACTGATGACTAAAGGTAAAACAAATAGAGTAACACCTGCATGTTTGCATTATCAATGAAAACTCCCTAAATTTACAAATATGTTTGGCTCAATTTTCACAGGAAAGTCTTCTTCACACCTTACAATAGGAAGGCTATTAAAAAAAGCGAAACTCTTAAATCCAAACCAGACTGTTTGTTATAAAACATTATCACCTCATTACTGAAAATCAGATTCTTATGGGCTTATCCACAAATCCTAATGAGCATTAATAGTTTAGAAACACAAAAGAGAGTGAGTCGAGAGGTTTTGTTTACAGATCAGTTCACAGGAGGAATGGAAGCACAGCTGGTGAGGAGGAGGACTGATGAAGATAATTACAGTAAAACCCCTTCAGAAAACACTCATTTTCTCTTTCTGACCACAGCTGAATTTCTGTTGAATAGTGGTGCTGATGAAACTTAATAAGCCAGACAAAAACATAATAAATTAAAGCACATTAAGCCTTTCCAGCATCCAGTGACATTAACAGGCACGCACTAACAAGATAATTCAGACTAAAGTCTGTCTTTAGAGAAATGCTTCAGGCGGGTTTAAATCTATTGTTAAAAATGCTGACGCAGTCAAATATGGCAGAAGGTTTGTTCACAAAATTGTAAAACCTCTTGTTTGTGTTAGATCATTTTTATTGTTTTAATGTGACTGGTCAGAAGGATGCTCTTAGATCTCAATCAGTCCTTCCTGGTTCAACAAAATCAATCTGGTCCTACTGTGTCATTTTCTAACACTCGTTAATCTATCAATCTGCAGCCTTTAGTGTGGGGATTATTTGATTTGTTGTCTGAACAATGGCTTGATGGCACTTCAGATTAAAAAATAGAAAAATATATTATTTTGCTTTTCAAAGATACATCAGGTTTTATTTGTAAACCGGCACTGACCTTTTATTTGATCCAGTTCAGGCTTGAAACACATTTGAAAAATGTTTTTTGTTACTATTCCTTCTCATAATATTTGACTAAATCATTACTTTTATTTTTCTTAGGCTGTTGCAAGCATTTATTTCTATGAGCATTTTGTTTCTCTTTCTGTACGGGCAGAAAGAAGTCCACTGCTGTACATTCAAAACACATCATTTATAACCATTATAGTTAAAACTAAATGAGCATAAATAAAGTTTCTGGTTTCACATTGTTTAGTTTAGTTTTAAATCAGGGTTCCACAATTTCCATGTTAAAATCCTAAACTTTTACAGGTTTAAAATGTCACTTATTTTCAGTCAGTTTTTGTAATTTTTGTCATGCTGGGATACAAACAGTATCTAAACCTTCACAAATAGTTCAGGTCAGGATTTTATTCTCTGCGTTCCAAATAATGTTAAAAAACATTTTGCATCCAAAGACGATAGGAACAAACAAACCTCCCTCTCTCTCTAAAACCTATTCCCATTATAGTTCTAAGTCTTCTATTACTATTATCCTCATATTCTGTACACTCCATGTCTTCTTGTCCCACTTTCATTAAATACAACCTCTCTGCACTGCCTCCTTCTCAAAAATAAACCAAAAAGAAAAACGGAAAGAAATTCTGGTTGAACACAGCGGAGGAGGGTCATGTTGACCTGAGCACAGCAGGAGGGATAGATACGTTTTCTGTAAATTTCTGGATGTTTCTCATTAACATCCAGCTGCAGAGCAATTTGGGACTAACTTGGGTTTTCCTTTTTACATGAAAGTTATTTGAAAAGCACTCGGCATGTTTGAGCAATGTAATCCTCGTGCTGTCATAGGGGGTCAAATTGACCCCAAAACACTAGAAAACTCCACAGGCCCCAAAATAAGGTCAGTGTGAGGGTTAAAATAAGAAAATATGGATTTTCCTGGTTCTGAAAATGAAATATAGAGAGGAAAAAAGAAATAAAAACAGGATTACTTTAGTTAAATTTTCCATCCCTATCCAGACCTGAAAATGTTAAAAACATATTTCATGGTTTCAGACTCCATAAAAAGCCTGTAAAATAAATCTACTTCCTGTGTTAATGACATATGTCAGATGTTTGTTTATAATAAACCTAATGAACAATTCTTAAGAACTGCATTTATAAAATGATAAAGTATATTTATATTTTAGGACTCTGAAAACCAACTAAAAGTGTGTGTGTGTGTGGGGGTTTAAGGTCCATCTGATGCTGACTCTCTACCTGAGCTGATTCAGGTGTTTTCAGTGTGTGCTGCAATTTAAAACTCTTGAATATTGAACCAAAGCAATCAACCAAAGACACGGTAATAAACACATTCTGATCTGCGATCATGTTTCACTCACTGGCAGGCAGAAGTGGGCGGCCATTTTTACTGAGTCCTCGGTTAACACGGTGCTGTCAGATCCCTTCATCTGTTCCAGTGTGTAGAGCCAACTCTGACAGAAACACCAGGATGTAACTCACAGCCCAACATGACATTAATACTCAAATCTATTAAACAACAACAAAAAAACGTGACGTTACCAAACAGTGCTGCAAGCAGACATGATCATTGGACTCCTGGGCAATGCGTATAGCTTCCTGTAGAGCCAGATCAGCCTGCTGACTAAAAGAAAAAAGAAAACATGTAATAAACACGTTCATTCTTCTGTTAAAAACTCATCAGGCTGCACCGTATTTTCTATTTACTAGTGGCCAAAGCGGCAGTGCAGGCTGGCCAAGTTGAGGGCAGCGTAGCGGAGACTCCGACCGTAGCCCTCATCTCCGTTACTTTTCCCCTCGTTACCAGACAGGATGAGGCGATCAAAATAATGTAAGAGACTGTGAGCTGAGAGGAAGATGTCCTGGACTCGCATGCTGTTCAAGTAGTTCAGGTAATGCTGTGGATAGAAAGAAGAAGCTGCTGAATGAGACTGAATCACTCAGGGTTACTTGATAACAGCTGAAGTAATGCAGATGGATCTCACCGCTTCAGCAAAATCTGGGTTAAACTTCAGCATGTTGTTGAGCTCCTCCTGCAGCGCAGCAGGTTTCAGGGCTTTGTTCTCATCATTCTTCAGAAGATACGCCTACAAAGATGTTATAAATCAGTGAGAGGCCTCTAGTGCTACGACAGCATGTCTAATATTGGAGCTAAATTAAAAATAACATAACAGGACAGTTATATATAAAAAATGGTCAATGACTCACTTGTCTTGCAAGAAAATATTCAGCTTGTTTTTGTGACAGGGGTCCTCTGCTTTGAGTGTTGTCATTTCTAAAAGAAACACACAAAAAGAATCTGTTCAATAACAACCTGGAATAGTTTGAATTTTGGATTTCCAAAAGACAAGAGATTATTAGTCAGTAAATGATCAAAAACAGCAGCACTAACTGAAGTTCTGATTCATGCAATGGGGTGTTCAGCTCCTCTTTGTCCATTCTGTCCCCTATGGTGTCTTCAGTGCTGGTGAGGTCCATGTCTGAGTCATCTGCCACCAGCACCGGCAAACCCACCTGCCCATCTGAAGGCTTGGCATAGTGACTGTGGTAGTAGTGCTGCAGTGACTTGTACAGCTTGTAAACCTGACTGAAGGACAGTTTGTTGTACGCAAGGAGCATGTGTCTCATAAAAAGACCTACAAAACATGAAGGGGACAGTGTGACTAAAGAGATCCTGCAGAGAATGACAAAGAACTTCTTATCAGACTCTAACAACTGTTGTGTTGTGTGCTTCTCACCTACAACGCTGGTTTTATAAGCCTCAGAATCAAAAGCTGTGAATGGAGTTGGAAGAGTGGAAAAGAAGTACTCCATGTCCTTCAGCTCTCCATCCGCCATTTCATGCAACCTTTAAAATAGTTTACAAACTGTCATTAATAAACTACAAACCCTGATTCCAGGATTGGAAATATTTCTAAAATACAACATTTTTCAAATAATCATATTTAAAATACGATTCTGTGAAAAACAAGCTTGTTAACATGATCCAGAAGATGTGTTAGAGGAATATCATGGGGGAGTTTGGCCATAGAATCCTATTACAGGGGATGTCTGCACTGAATCTGCAAAGATTCACGTACAGCCTGCAAAATCAAAGTGGAGTTTGTCTGTTGGTTCTCCATAAAACATGAGAGAAACCAGCAGGAGATCAGCCCTTGGCCAGCCAGGGCTGATTGCTCAAGAGGAAGAGGAAGTCAGGCCAGTCTTCATCAGCTCTGACAGACTGTGCCTCCGTGCAGGAAGTCTGCATCCTTCAGTGGAGACATCAGTTTGTGTGCAGTCATACCTTGCATTGCCTTGTGTGGGACCAAAAACTGAACGATTAAAAAACAAAAAGTTTTTTGGGACATAACTTTAGATTGTACAAGTTTTAAGAAAAATAAATAAATTAGATTAGATGAAGTGGTATCTTGTTAAACTAATCAGTGTCTTCATTGGCCAACTTCTTTATATTTGGGGAAAATACAAAAATAAGAAGACACTCAAAAAATCAGAGAAAGGAAAAGGAAGAGATAAAAGTTTACAGAATATACACCCTGTTCTGGACAAACTATCAGCAGATTGATTGGTCACAGAAAAAGGTGTCAAGATTGAATATGAAAAGATTTCAGAAAAGGTTTCTTCTTTACAAACAGTGGAGAGTTTATTTTACAATTTATGACTAAAATATAAAGGAAATTAAACCATAAAACAAAGTAGCTCCATAAACTCAGTGCGTGTTTACTTGACTTACTAACTAGCTTAAGTCTGAATCAGTCTCTTGTTGCAAATCTACAGCAAATTATTAGAAAGAGAATTAAACAATGATGATCATAGACAACTGAGTGGCTAATGTTTAATTTTCAGAATGAATGGATTCAAATTCTATCAGGTAAAGGTTTTATAAGAAGCATTTTACAACTTAGCATTCCCAGTTTTACATACCAATAAGGGTGAAATTAAGAACTAACATCATGTTAATATCTAATCTTTTCAGAAAGTCGCTTGAAATTAAAATCCGTGTTTGTCTCAACTGTTTATACAGAATAAAGCTGTTTAATGGGCTCACGGGAAATATGTCCTTAGAGGTTTTTCCCCAGGGGACAACTTTTATTTGCATGATATAAAACTTTGAATTACAAAAATATTTTCAGTTTTAATCAAATATGATGCAGTTTGAATATTGTCGTCTCCCTGGTTAGTGTGCATGTGTTGATAATTAAAATACATTTGGTCTGAGTAAGAAGTGGTCTGAAAAACTACTGTTTAAAATTCTATCAGAAAATAATGAACATTTCACAAGCAATGAAGTCTTCAAATTTTCTTTAAATGTTTGTTTGCTCTGAATTAAAAATGATTACATTGTGTCAACATTTGCTGTATTTTATTTAACCACTTTAGAAATCAAATAACATTTCCGTGACCAAAGAAGCCCATTGGCGCACCAAATACTGGATTCTAAGGTTGCATGTCAATAGATGAAGAATTCAGAAAACTAAAAACAGGCAACAGACCTGAGTTTAACAGCATAAGCAGTCTGAGGACAACACTCCTCCACAGTCTTGAGGAACTGTCCGAGAGTCAGGTCTGGACCCTAAATCAAAAAGAAAACTAAGTAAACAACAATATATTCACAAGAAGAAAGCGGATAATAAAATATGGGGGAAAAAAACAATAAAAGCAGACCTGCTGAAGCGGCAGGATAAGCTTGTTAAGCCGCCTCCTCTCTGGCAGAGAGACCTTCGAAGCGGTCATCTCATACAGCAGCGCCAGCACGGATATTTTATAAGGAGTAACCCAGTCTTTAATGCCGAACACATTAGCATGGACCACTCCGTTCGTCATCATTGGGTTGAAATATAGACTTTCATGCACACTCGCCATTCTCAGAAGATTCAGTGAGCTGAAAATGTTGACGACGAAAGGCAGCTCTGAGCCAAACAGACTGCTGAGGAGCAGCAGCTAACAGGCTAATCGCCTTAATAAAGTCCGTTTAGCTTTATAAAACTGGTTTAAAAAAGTAAAGTTACAAAAAATATTATCCTTTCAAGCTTGCGGATAACGTTCCTGACAGACAGCATGAATATATTTCGGTCTCCTTTCATATTTTCCTCTATAATCTAAATGTTCTAACAACTTGTTTTCAAACCGCCCTCCATTTGTCGCATACAAAATACGTCATTGTAAGGTAGTACTTCCGTTTTCTTACGCAGAACTTTTAAAGCAAATACATAAAGCGTACACAACTAAGACATACTATTATTACTACTACCCCCACTACCACCACAAATACTACTAATAAAAATAGTTAATTTATCAGTGTTTCATAAAATATATGTTAAATTCTAATATCAAGTAGATTTATGTGATGACAATAAAAAGCAACAAGAAAAACAGTTGTCGCCTCCTTGCGACCATTGAGTTACATTACAACAGATTCGAACGAAAAATTTTTTTCTAATAAAATCTTTAGTAAGTAAGTAAGTAAGTAAGTAAGTAAGTAAGTAAGTAAGTAAGTAAGTAAGTAAGTAAGTAAGTAAGTAAGTAAGTAAGTAAGTAGCCTAAGTAAGTAAGTAAGTAAGTAAGTAAGTAAGTAAGTAAGTAAGTAAGTAAGTAAGTAAGTAAGTAAGCAAAAGTAAGTAGTAAGTAAGTAAGTAGGCTAAGTAAGTAAGTAGGCTAAGTAAGTAAGTAAGTAAGTAAGTAAGTAAGTAAGTAAGTAAGTAAGTAAGTAAGTAAGTAAGTAAGTAAGTAAGTAAGTAAGTAAGTAAGTAAAAGTAAGTAAAAGTAAGTAAGTAAGTAAGTAAGTAAGTAAGTAAGTAAGTAAGTAAGTAAGTAAGTAAGTAAGTAAGTAAGTAAGTAAGTAAAAGTAAGTAAGTAAGTAAGTAAGTAAGTAAGTAAGTAAGTAAGTAAGTAAGTAAGTAATTGTTTATTTATATAGTCCCATAAATCACGAGGTGCTTTACCAAAACAATTCCCTGCTGAAAAAACCAGCATAGACCAGCATATGCTGGTTCCAGCATATGTTGTGTTTTGGTGCTGGTATGCTGGTCCATAGTGATCCATTAGTTCAACCAGCATAGACCAGCATTGACCAGCATTGAATCATGTTGGTCTACCATCTAAACCAGCACCAAACCAGCATAGACCAGCACAAAACCAGCATAGACCAGCATTGACCAGCATATAAATCAAGACCATTGTTTGCTGGTCTTTGCTGGTCAATGCTGGTCTATGCTGGTTTGGTGCTGGTTTATGCTGGTTTGGTGCTGATCTATGCTGGTTTGGTGCTGGTCTATGCTGGTTGAACTAATGGATCACTATGGACCAGCATACCAGCACCAAAACACAACATATGCTGGAACCAGCATATGCTGGTCTATGCTGGTTTTTTCAGCAGGGTAAGTGAAGCAAAAATACACGGATAATTGACAATAGTAGTGCAGAGTGAACAAGTTTACAGAAAAAATAACTGATACAGGACCTAGTGTGAAATTCAGCTTGAAGAACTGTGTTTAGGCTCCTGCATTTGTAAAGTGCTTTACTTTACAGTCATTCAAATTTCTGATGGCAGTAATTTTGTAGCCACAGAAAAAGACCACTGAGTGCACTGATCTCAGGCTCAGGGGGAGAGAGTTACAGTCTTCCAAATGCTTTGTCAATGGGCCCACTGGTAGATCGACCAACACGCTGGAACCGCCCCTGCAGCTTCTGACCACTCTCAGGTTCATTCCAACCGGCTTGTTCCAGCCAGAATTAGCCAACAGGTAGGTTGACAATTGCTTGATATGATGAACAATGTGACATTTCCTGCCTAATGTTGCTTTGGATTAAATGAAATGTTTTTATCAAATGTACATGGATCTTCCATTCATTTATGATGCCACTGTGATCTCCTAATAAAACTTTATTTTGTCCTTCCAACTTGCTCACAAGCGCATCAATTTCAGTCTGTGAAACTGTGTTTTCTAGACCTCTTCATTGCAGGGTGTGCAGGAGGTGGGATATGATACAAAAACAGCTGAGCACATTTAAGGGTGTGTTTTATAAAGTGGAATTGTGTGCAGCAGTGCGTATGTGTTTTATAGGTCCAAAAATTACTTTGTGTTAGTAAATGTTTTTGCTGAGCTTAAGTAGACTTTTAGAAATGATTCTGTGCAAAGTTTTTTAAATGAGGCACCAGCTTTTTCTGTGCTATGTTCTGCCTCTCCTTCTTGTTGGAAAAACATGGTAAATTTTCCATTACCAGTAATATGAATAATATTTCATTGGCACATCAGTCAAGAAGAAAAATATTAAAATAACACTGTCTGTTAAACAGAACTTATTTTGTGTTAAAATATCTATTTCAAAGGCCATATGTGATGAACTGTTAGCTAGCTTAAACCTGCTGCTAACTTTTTACCTGTTCAGCAACAAAGAAGCACTTTCAGCGTTCCACCTCAGCAGTGATGGCGTGCTGTGAGAGACCCTGCTTATGCAGTTCAACAACCCGACCACGTTCTAAAAGGGAGAGGGTTTTTTTTGCCTTTGCCATCAGAACGTCATGACAGTGTGAATACCTGACAGATAATCATAATGAATCCACATTTTTGCACAGGTTTGGCCTTTTAAAGGTACAATAGGGAATTTGATAAACAATGTAGCTTAAAACATTTTTAATGCCTCTTAACAGCGTCCTATAGTATAGCTATAAATATATTGTGGCGATTTTAAAAAAACAAAACGAATTTATAAAGTGGATGTATTGGAGTTATCTAAAAACCTCAGCCAATCATACGTTTCGGACCGAAACCAACGATTGGACAATCCAGCAGTCTGTTTCGCTGAAGCGCCTCACTTTCGCACTTCCTTGGATCCTCCATTCATATGTGCTGGAGCATTTTTCAGCATCCTGGAAGTGAGAGAAGGACAGAAACAGCCGGCTGTTATAGCGCTTCCATTTTAGAAAAAAATACCAGAGTCCCAAAAAGAAAAACACCTTTTCAGCTAGCAGAAAACAAAAAATGTTTGGATGTAGAAAGAGGAAATAACTGGGTGATCATCAGCATAGCGCTGCTCTCTTTTGATACTGTGGCAATGCGCAGGCTCATGTCTGGGGGAGGCCTACGGATTATAGTTGACGGGATCAGCTCGTGAACCATGTTTGTGTAAAATAGCTTGTTTGCTAATTCCCTATTGGACCTTTAAGGCATGGTCCTAAACTTTTGATCATCTGTAAAACAGCCTGTTTCAGTTTAAATGTTGTTTTCAATAAATTGCTGCTCAAAAAATGTTTCGTCTCACTCCCAGTTCTTCTTGTTGCATGTTGAAGCTCTTCTTGGAACATTGTTAAGATCCAACCATGAACCAACCAACCAACCATATGATTTTTTGGGCCATATTTCAAACAATCTTAAACTTTAGATCAGGACTGTATTTAATCCACCCACTTCCAAAGAAACCCAATCTTGACCCTTCTGGCTATAAATTACCATTTATAAGATCCTGGAAAATGTTGTGTCTATACAGCTCACTGCAATTTTGGGCAAACATAACAACTTTGATAGTTTTCAGTCAGGTTTCTGCAAAGCTCTTTCCACTGAAACAGCTCTTTTAGAGGCTCCAGTGACATCCATTGATGCAAGAACTCTGTTCTGGTTCTGCTGGACCTGACTGCAGCCTTTGACACATTGACAATCACCTGCTACGTTATAGACTGAAAAACTATAGGTCTATCAGGATCTGCACTACAGAGTACAGGTCCACCTCCACATCCCTCACATGGTGTCCCATGAGGTTCTGTGTTGGGGCCTCTGCTCCCTCTCTAGCAGCACATCCTCAGTTCTTTCAAAGAAATTTCCTACCATCTGTATGCAGACAACATTCAGCTCCTTTATATCTCCTTTAATGGGGCCATGAGATGTCTAAACTACAGTTGTTAAAAACTGGATCGTTGAATGATGACAAAACTGAAATCCTCATCAGGAATATTGTTAAGTTGAGTTTCATTGGATCATGCTCTGAATGGAAAAACATGAAAAATGAGCAGTGTGTCAAATTGATTTTCACCACAAAACGTTATCACGTATAAAAATCATCAGGAAAATGACATAAAGTTGATCAGAAAATACATAATAAATATACTTAGATTACAGACTAATTGGTTCTGTTTGTAAAAGAAGAAATACCTTTATGTTTTATTTAGTGCAACAAAAATCTAATAGTCTACTATAGCACTATAGTAGTAGTAGTAGTTTTAGATGAATCAGAATTTCTTGTTTAGAACATTTTGTTGATGTTTTCTTTTGTTGACAGATGGCAGTGGGAGAACTGGGAGCCCTGAATCAGGTCGTTGGCCCCATCGCCGTGTTGTGGGACTCTGCCTGTTGCTTCACACATGCTCCATCAATATGCTGGTCATCTGGTGCTGCTAAAACATGTAAGCTTCAACTTAATGATGCATTTGTTTAAACAAAGACTTTTAGCAAATAACTGTGAAATCCTGGAAATCAAACATTCATTCAAAACATTCAAAAATTCATTTTTTTCACTCAGGTCACATGTGTTTGATCAATCAAAGAAAAATAATTACAGTTTAAAAAAAGTTGTTTTCTATTTTGGGTTTGAAAATGAGGTGGGAAAACTGGTCTGAATGTCAACTGGCTGTTTGAAGAAGCTGAGAAGAGATGCAAGATTACACATAAAAAGATACATATGGCCATTAAAAACATAAAGAGGCAGCTTTGTCCAGTAGATGGCAGTACTGAGCTGCCTGTTGATGCAGACTGGTTCAGGGTTTCTCTCATCATGAAGCAGCACCAGAATCTACCCCTCTCCCGTCACTCTGTTATGCTCATGTTGCTGTGAAGTCAGCAGACAAACAATAATACCCGTCTTAGTTTATATCATTTTGGAGAGCTTCAATAAATTTACCATAAATGCCTCTGTCAAGACATGAGTCATCATAAGCTAACATTACCAGCTGTAGAGTTTTTTAGACTTTCAGGGAAAACACATACAAACTTGACTGCAGTAGATAAGGAAAAGTTTTTACTTTGACTTTGATGTAAACCTGTCAGCCTGTCTGTCTAAAAAACATAGAATTTATTTGCACATCACATTTTATTGGTTTATTATGTATACAAATACGTATAAAACTATAGTTTTTGGTTTGATTCAAGCCTTTGGGATTAGTTAGATCAGATCAGTTTAATGTGCTGAAGCTTGAACTGTAAATACTTTGATAGACAAACGTGACCAACAAGTATGAAAACAACACAAAAGAACTTCAAAGTCTTTACTGCTAGGTTAAGCTGCTATAGCTTCAAATCCTCCCTGTAATAACTGGGTCATCACATCATCACAGGTCATAATTACTCATAAAAACACCAAAAAGGAAGCAGCTGGCTTTAGCTGGCGTATTGTGATGAGGTTTCATTCTTATTTAGTCTGATGAATGAAGTGGGAACCTTCAACAAGCGAGTCTTTAACAATATAAAACTATTTATAAGACTTTAACTACATGTGTCATAATTATAAGGTGTGGTGAAATATTTTGTACCTATATTTGTATTTTTCTGTTTGCTGCTGCTGTACTTTCTGTCATTTTGTGTTTGAAGTGATCCAGCTCATCTTGTGTCTTTTTAAGACCAGGACTGCTCTTTTTGAACAACTCTGAGGTCACAATCAGCAGCGTGAGTTCTTTAAACATGATGTGAGCCTGAGTGTGGAGGTACTGGGTTAAGGGTTTCCATTGTGATGTAGAAACATAAGCTGGACTGCAAATGAGGTGTCTCTGTCAGAACAGGTGCAGAGTCTCTTCACTCTCCCTGGTTTTATCACTCTGACCTTTTACAGACACAAAAGGCTTTAAAACATACTTAATGCTATTACTCATAATACGTCCCATTGGATGGTCAAATACAAGGCCAGGTTTTATTACGTTTCAGATTAAAATGGAAAACTTTTAAATAAAGAAAACAGTTTATTGAACATATTATCTTTTATTAAGTCCCAAACTCTCCTTTGTTGTGTTTAAAACAGTTTTTTTCTGTCATGATCACATTTGACTGTCATTTTTTAAATGCTAATCTAATGTTGGGTGCCTGAATTCAAATTCTTATCAATTTTTCTATTTTTTTCTAAAAGGCCCTGGCCTACTGCTGCCCTAACACATTCAACGTATTTGTTTCTAAAAAGGTAATTTATTTGTAATCTATGTATTTTGCTTAACAGACTTTTACATTGATGTGCTTTTTGAAGTCAGACGACATGAGGATTTTCCTCCCTGTTGGTTTTGTCAGACTCTTTAAGTCTCTGTGATGAATTACCAAAAATAAACCTACTGTACCAGAGAAATGACAGACCTCTGGTGTACGCTGACCCTCAGCCAGCCTCCTGCTGCTTACTCTGCGACTCTAAATGGATTAAGTTGTCAGCTGAATAGCTCATCTGAGATTTTAATATCTAGGCTGAGGTATATCAAGCAACCGTCTGCCAAATGGTGTCATGGGGATTTACTTTACAGAGTTTTATTACAACAGTTTTTTCTCCACCTTTTCTGCTCTGCAGTAAGATACAAGCATGTGGTTTTTTCCTCAAGGTGTTTCACCTTTATGTTAGTAAGACAATGAGCAGAATGAAAACAGAGAGAAATCACTGATACTGATACAATGTTGGCTCATTTTCATGAGGTTTCTGCCTACCAGTCTTTTCCGTGAGCTAAAGGGTTTTTTCAACATGACCAATGTCAGTGCCAGATTTTGCAGTCTTACAGAAAGTAATCCAAATTTGCACAAAAGTGTATTTTTTCCCTCCAAGTTTCATGATGTTTGCTTTGGTAGATGTGCATAACAGACAAACAGACAGTTGGATCACACACCCGTCCTTAGCTCTTATCTTGGCAGAGTGAAGATGAAGAACACAAATATGACAGATTCACAAACGATTAATGGACTTTGGAAAATACACGAATCTGACCGGAAGTTTGCTGACCTCATGTGAGAAATCATACAAATTTATTCCAGCATAAAAGACACGTAGCTCTCTGTAACCAGCGCATGCAGGAGTGCATTCTGGACCTTGAGCTGTTTCTCTGTGCTGAGGAACTGTCCGTAGTGCTGAAAGGGTGTCAGTGTTTGTGCTGGAAGAGCAGAAGAAAACGCAGCAGTTGTTTGTGTGTACTTGTGCATTTCTTTTTCTTTCTCAAGGCAAATGTGTTTGGTTTGTTCAGCCTTTTTTATATTTTTTATTTTTGCTTGTTTGTGTTTCTGTGTGTTTGTGTGGGTGTGAGTCTGAGCATGGTATCTGAAAATACAGACAAACAATCCCCAAACTGCAATATATTTGCACAACAGGGGGACTGGAGGACTAGTTTATGAAACTCACATGTTAATTTTATTAATAAATCTCTTCAGAGAAACATTACTAGAAGGATGCATTTCACATGGTTTGGTTTGGTTTGTATATTGTGACATAAATCGTTTATAATTCATCAGATGTATTCACAGTGTTCTAATTATAGAGGAAAAACAGAGTCAGTGTTTCTTAGTCTTTTATTTACTTACATTTTATTAATTTTGTCAAACAAGAAACATTTGGCAAAGGTCTAAAAAATAAACACTATCCAGAAAATATGTTATAAAATAATTCAATTTCATTTGGCACAAAATTCTGAAGTTGACTGTTGAGTTAATTTGCTTTTTAAATTTGAGATCATTATCAAAATATAAAAATAAACAAGTAAAAAATTCATATCTTCCTGATCATTTATTCTGCTGCATAATGGATTTAATTTTATATAATAAATAGTCACAAATACACATGCTTACACTTTTTAATAGTAGTAGACTAAAGTGCAAAACCACTGGTGGCCACTAGGGGCTGGATTCAAAATTTATAAGGTTTCTTCTCTAAGAAAAAGCTAAATCACAAGCTAACTTATTTCCTCACAAGTTACATGTTTCTCATTGTGATCTGTGTACTAACATGTTATCTGAAAGTTGTTTTTTTTACTAAAACTTTAATTAGAGAAATTGCCTCAGAATTTGGTGTTTGAGGGATCATGAAGTGTCTGATCCACCTCATGAACAAGACCCTCATAATGAAGCTAATTCATGTGATCTGAATCATGAATTAAATGTTTCATTGTCATCACTTGTTGGCGGAGAAGTCAATGTTATATTTGAGTTGCATTTCTTTAAATTAAATATGTAGGCTCACTCTGTTGTGGCCAGTTTCCTGCTGTTTGATCAATATTTATAGTATGCACCATTTACTTTAAATGCTAGCGTGTTCCCAAAGAGCTGTGGGCTGAAATTGGCATCAGTTTTAGAATTAACAGTGAAGCTTCTTGCTGTCTGAGCCAGGAGCAGTTAACATTTCAGTAGGTGGCATCAAACAAACAAATACTTCAAATCAGAATCAAGATGTGGTGTCATAGTTTTAGGTTCATTAAAAAAAATAAACACAAGTTATTGTGTGGAGACATTCACCCAGGCATTATTTTTTTAGACCTATTTACATTTAAACTATGAATAACCTGTTTTTACTTTACTCTCTACCCAAACCATCATATTTAGGTTAAATTGGATTTTTGGGCACTTAGGTTATCTGATGCAGCTCTTCTTTTTTTATTTTTATTTTTTAATCTTTGAAACATTTGACATGTTTTCTACAGTCTATTAAAATATTTGTCATCAAATAGACATAATGCATAAAACAGCAAATAAATAAAAATATGCTGATTGTATTTTTCAACAGTCTCTCACTTCACACCTGGATGAAAAATCCTAAAATCCTGTTTGTTTTATTGTCAAAACTGGGAGTTTATGCAAAATCTCACAAGAAAAAATTACTTCAAAAGTTTATTATTTGTTTTCTCAGCTAAATTATATCCGTTGAATTTTTGTCATTAACGTTGAGGTCATTACTGTAACTGCAGGACACACTCAAGGTAAATACCGTAATCAGAAGATACATAATTACTTCAATATTTTGTGATTCAAAGCATCTGAAGGACACCTGTATCCAGCTCCCACCCACAGAGTTTTACTCTCCTCTTCTCACAGCACTCAAGGTAATTCATGTAAAGAATTTCAAAGTGATTCATCAGATTAAAGGAACAACAACAATTACAACAACAAAATAGCAGCAGTCAACAGAAAATTATATTTATTAATAGCTACTAACAATAAAACAATTCAACTCAGGTATTCAGAGTCATCAAAGCCACAGCTGATAGTGCAGTGTTAGTGTGTGACCATTTTTCTTTGCAAAGTTGGAAACAGCAACCTTAAATGCTGCCATCCAATTACTTAGAGTTTTCTGAGTTCTGTTCTGTTCTGTGAACAACACAAATATCATAGTACACAGGAGGTAGAACAATTGTCCCTACTGGAAGCTCCAGAGACTGTAAAACAAGGACTCACAGCTCTATCTGCCTGAAGAGGTGCACTACAGATCCATCCAGAGTGAAGTACTGTAGGTGTCAGGGGGATAAACTGAGAAAAGACTCATCCAGAGTTGAGACTGACTGGAGAAGGAGACATCACGTAACACCAACGCCCCATGGCTGGAGGATCTAAGAGCTGACCACAGCAATCTTACAACACAGTGGCAGACAGACATCTGAGACAGTTTCAAGTGTGAAGAGTTGGCTGTTCTAGGCACCCAGGGCATGATGCAGTCTCATCCTGACCACAGAAGGAGGTAGAGGCCATTACAGTAATGTGCAGGGCATTCAGAAGGGGTTCATCCAAAGCTGAGCATTCTGAGACAGTACTAGAAGTATTCATGTATATTTTTGAGACCTGAAAAATCCCCTGTCAATTTAATATTTGTTTCAGTGGGATAAAAAGTTCAAGGCAGCCACTCTTTCCAATGACCGTCAGCTCTCAATTGGATACTACAGCTTTACTCTGTGTCTGTGTTTCCCAATCCTGGTGCATAGTTTAAATGTTTCCACATACATGATTTTAATGAATGAATCACCAACAGAAAACCGTTAGACCTAAAGACAAGCTGATGAGGTAATTTATTCACACCAATCAGGTGTGTTGTTTAAGGAAAACCTCTAAAACAGGTCAGAGGGCTTTAAGGATCAGGATTAGGGACCTCTGTCTGACCTAAAGCACTGAAGTCCAAGTCAACTCAGTCACTTTCAGTAATCAAGCTCAGCTCGACTCTAATTCAGTTCAATGCAATCAGATTCAAATTAAATCACGTCAAGCCGCTGTTAGCAGGGCATTACCAGCCTTCATTAGAAAACCACTAACGAAGACAAACAAGAAACACTGTAGAGGCAGGGTCAAAGCCAACCTCAGGTTTAAGAGCATCAGTACTGTGTTGATAGAGGTCTGTTCTCCTTATGCCTGCAAGATGTGCTTCTGCTCCTGATTCAAAGCAATGAATTATCACCGCCATTTGTTATTGAATTCTGCAAGAAAACATCCAAAATATTAAACACACTGAACATTTCCACATCTTTTTCTTCCTTTACTTTTGAATATAATCTTCAGCTGGTGACTGTATGAATGCATATTGCTATCACTATAGTTGACCAGTTATAAGGACATTTTTCATTGATGGTGTGGAAATGATGATGAAAAATGTCCCTGGAAGGTTTTTGTCGGGTCAGCCCTTGTGCTGTTTCCATTGTCCTTACGTCAAGATGACATACCGTCTCACCTGTCCAATTTCAACTTGACCCATCAGATATCATTACTGGTGGCTTGACAACCATGAAAGGGTCAAAGAGTAACTGATGTCATGGAATGAGTGTTACTGAAGACATACATCACCGGAGCTCAACCAGCTTACCTTACTGTGAAAATACATCACACAATATAATGAAGCAGCAGCTACCAAGGGCATGTGTGCAGAAATGTTTGTGGTGCAGATAAATACAAATTGAGCATAAAAAAGCATGTGTTTTATAAATAAAGCATCCATTGCCAAGTAACAGACTAACAGATAATCACTTTGTAAAACTATTTATTGAAATGTTTTCTTACATCAGGTGTTGCAGTTGTTCAGTCGAGGTTCTTCAGGAAAATTATGTCTAACCAGAAGTTCGTTGCAGCTGTTTATGGTTCTAAATGTCATCTCCAGTTTCGGGGGGTTGGGGGGTGGGGGTGGGGGTACAGGGTGTGATTCTGCTGTGCCAGCATCCCTGAGACGGCCATTAAACGGGGTTGAGTTGCTGGAAATGATCTCCTCTTTCTGCTGATGAACTAATTGTACTCGTATGCTGTAATAACACCATTAAAATGTAATACACTTGGGATCATTACTTCACACTTGATACAGTTGTGTGTTTCAGGACAAAGAGAGAAAACAAGTGCTTCAGTTACAGCAGTTACAGTAATGCTCATGATTAATCTACTCCACCAATGTAGAAAAGTCTAGAAGGAAAAGGACTAGAAAGAAAAATGCTTTCCCTTCTTAATTATCAAACATATTTTGCCATGGGGGGACTTTAATTAAAAAGATTGGTTAGTAAGAAAAAACTTAAGTGCTTTATTGTAAAACAATATGTATTATATGTTGAGCTGCTAAGTAAAGAAAGCAGTCCTGATATTTGGTCAAAGAGCTTTAATTTTATTGGTCATTAATGGATGATTGAACCGTGTCAGTGTGACCCTCGTTTTACCTCCTGTTTTTAATATATTAGATTATTTCTTCAGGACCAGGATAAACTGAATGGTTTCATCAGAGTTCTTTTCTCTTCAATGTTTTAAAAGAATTCTATCCTTCAAACTGCAAACCATGGACACACACATGACATGCACCGACTGCCAGAAATAAATAAGGATTATGTGTTATCCATCCATCCATCCATCCATCCATCCATCCATCCATCCATCCATCCATCCATCCATCCATCCATCCATCCATCCATCCATCCATCCATCCATCCATCCATCCATCCATCCATCCATCCATCTCACTTCTGTTTCCTGTAGAAAAAAGCTGCAACTTTAAATTCCAAGCCCATTTCTGGGTCAGACGTTGTTTATTTCCTCTCTGATTCTTCGTCAGAATATCTGACTGCTTTAACATCACGGTTTTATCTGGCATTGAGTGATTTCAGTGAATCCTATCAGACGAGGTCCACCAGTACATCATGTTCTCTCACTCTGATGATACAATGATGATGATGATGATGATATTTAACACAACATTTACACTCTATCACTCCAAAAGCATGCAGTTTAACTGTAATGGAATGTATTTCTATACAGCTGAACTAAATATGTAAAGATCAGCAAATAAATGTTGGAGTTCCTTTTCTAACTTGACCAATTTTCTACATTTTCATTTAATTATAACCATCTTCATGTTGTATCTATCTGTATATCTGCTCTACTACTAACAGTAGCTAGTAGCTTAACAGTTTTGACTAATTTATTCAGTTTGCTACCTTTAGTTTTTGATCAATGTGTCATTATTTCATGTTTTCACAAACATTTAAAATGATTAATTTATTTACTCTATCAGTTATTTTATGATGTCAATAAGTCAACATTCAAACTTTATATTATTAATAATGATATTTTTTGTTCAGGTCATGTATTTGTATTGAAACAGGTTTGTAGAATTGTATGTTTTTTGGACCAGAGCAAAGGTGTGTATTCTTTCTAAGTATTATGGTTCATTAAGTTAAGCTGCTTTAGAACTTGATTATTTTTTAATGTTTCTGCTCTATAAGCTGACATCAATAGCTTCATTTAAACTATATTAACTTGCATTCTCTCAAAAATCCCTTTACTTTAATCAACTTTGTGACCTTCTGCTCCCAAATTACTGAAGAGTTTCCTTCAACATTTAGAGGAGCTAGCACAACAGAAACAAGTCTCTTAAAAAGGGACAAACTAAGATCTTAAATCATATGATCGATACCAACATTTACCTACAGAGTCTTTGAAAGTACTAGCCTGCTGAGATCATGTTGTACTTCAGTTAATGTAAATAATGACTTTTGTTGGAATTTTGAATCTGTATAATTGTTTTCCCAACTTTTTAATAGTTCAGCTTTTTCCCATTTCTGCGTTTCTAGATAAGAATGACTTAATTTAAAAACAGTGAACAGGCATGCCCAGGTCTGTAGCCTATGTAAATGATTGCTACAACAAAGAGATTTAGGTTTGGAAGCTGAATCCACAGGGAGCAACTGCAGCTCACAGTTAACAGAGTTACACTTGATCAGTTATTTTCAGCATAATCAAGTCCCCCTGCAAAGACTGCTTTGTTAAAAACTTAAAAGCAAAGCAAGAAGAAGAAAGCTCAAAGACTCATCTCAATCAAACTGAATTTTTGTGTGATTTATTTAGAGCCCCTTAACAGTTAAATGATGTTGTTTTCATATTTAGGGATTCCAGGTGCAATCACTGAGGGGGATGGAAGTGAATCTGTTCCTTAATTCATTTACGTCAACTTGGCCTCTCTCCAGCTGCAGCAGATGATTTCATTTGTCTGAGCAGAGTGCTTGATATAATAGGATTACAATCTGGCTGTTGGAAAATCGTCTGTGGACCTCTGAAGGGTTGAGCAGGTCTATTAACCAAAGATGGCATCCTACCGTTTTTTATTCTTCTGCTTTATCCGCCCATAAACTATATGATCTATAAAGTAAGTCATGCTTAAGTGTTATGTTTACTTTTATTGTCAGGGCTGAGTCTCCTCGCTCCACGATATTGATTAAGATTATTAAAGAAATTGATTGGACTGTTAGAAGCTGAAGCTTTTGGAAATCGATCTTTAGCAGGTTGGAGGTTTTCTTGCTCCTGAATCATTTACTAACTAGCTTATTTTGTTACAAGTACTAAAAACTTTTCTTTTCATATCAGGCTTACAGTTAATCACTAAGTGTGTGTGTGTGTGTGTGTGTGTGTGTGTGTGTGTGTGTGTGTGTGTGCGCGCGTGCTAGCATTTGGGACTATGTATTGAGCTTCTGTTTGATTATGTTGTTTTAGCGTTTTAATTGCTGTACTCTATGTTTGATGAACACTAGTGTGTATGCTTAATTAATTTAGGACTTTGTGTACAGATGATGGGGAGGGGAGGGGAGGGGAGGGGAGGGGGAATTTGGGTGTCTAGCATCAACAGGTTGCAGGTTCAGCACTCAGAGGCACACACTCACACACTCAGGTTAACTTAGAATCTGCAAATCATCTAAAGTAGAGAATGGGGCTGACGGTCCCGCCCACCCACTCACACTCAGTCAAGGTGTTTTGATAAGCTTTATTAATTAATTAGAGCAAAACTTATATGAAACATGTTGAACATGCAGCAGCAAGGATCAAAAGTTGCACCAATAAATATCAACACTTAGCAAAAATTACTTGAAGTGAATTTGTTGTTTAATCATTAAAATGTCCCATTTGTTTACATGGAGGCGTTGAGACTTCTAATTAATAATAGAGCCTGAGATGTCAAATCTACACGGGCTTGTAACCAGTAACCTTTTCTCTTCACCACTGAGTTTATGCGAAAAATCAGTTTCTTAATAGTCTGCATCTATTTATTAGATTATTTGTGAACAGAATTTGCAAGAACATTTCCAAAATGGGCTGCCTGGTGGCGCAGCTGGTTAGCACTGTTGCCTCGCAGCAAGGAGGTTGTGGGTTCGCGTCCCGGCTCTGCGGCCTCTCTGCATGGAGTTTGCATGTTCTCCCCGTGCATGCGTGGGTTTCCTCCGGGTACTCCGGTTTCCTCCCACAGTCCAAAGACATGACTGTCAGGCTAATTGGGCTGGTAAATTGTCCTTAGGTGTGAGTGGGTGTGTGGTTGTTTGTCTCATTCGTCTCTGTGTGGCCCTGCGATGGACTGGCGACCTGTCCAGGATGTCCCCCGCCTCTCGCCCCTTGACCGCTGGAGATAGGCACCAGCTGCCCCGCGACCCTCTGTGGAGGACTAAGCGGCTACAGAAAATGGATGGATGGATGGATTTCCAAAATGTCTAGAAACGCTCATGCAGGTTTTCTGTTCCCTTATAAAATTGCAGGACCTCGCTGTCATGTCCAGAGCCAGTTGTCAGCACCACCTACAGGAGCTGCATGAGAACCTCACATGAAAACAAACAGACAAACAAAAAATATCAAAACAATTAATACATCAAAAATGGATACTTGGGGTGCAACAGTACATGTTTTCATCCTGTGATGGTTTGGTTTAAAGGTTCAGTGTAGGTAGACTACATGATACTACTCACAGCTGATCACCACTCCCATCCAGACGCTTAGGCATGTTTTATTTACCTGCATTTTGCTAACAGCCATAAGAGAGGAGGAACATCTTTAGAATAACAATCAGACTCTCAGAAGGTTTTCACAGTTCATTTATTCTGATCTGAATCAGCTGATGAGTTTATTAACTTGTAGTTTTTTCTTGTCGTTTGATTTCTTTTCACACAGAAAAAACTGAAAACGAGTCACTAAAAGCCAGGTGAGAGCATTCAGGCTGTCTACTGGTCAGATGTCTTTGGGGGCGGGACTACCAGAGGTGAAGGCGCTGTGCTGACTAATATGGTCTAATCCCTTCTCCCTGAGCTGTTTATAAACTATTTGGACTCTTCAGTGTTTTTATGAGTCTTTTTTGGACCCAACAAAAATAATCATCCACCCAAATATTAGTCAACCTATTTCATTATTCATCTGTGCAAACTCTTGGTTCATTTTTGGCTAGTTAGTAGCTTCTCGATAGCTACTGATGTTTGTACCCTCCCGCATCCCAGAATGCAAAGCAGATCTGGCTATGGGAAGGCATTTGGCTCAAACACCTGCAGTTGTGTCGAATCTGGTTGGCTCTCATTCAAACTAAAACAAACTACTGTGGAGTTCATTTGGAATAGTACAGAGATGACCTTAATGTCTTAGGACATAATTATGATATTTTAAGACTAAAATGTGACAAAAAAGAATGTGCATGATATTCCCACATATGTGGTTTCATTTGCAGGTTTGACATGTGCAAAAATGTCATAAGTACCAATTCAGTTTCATTACAACTACAAATGTAAATTTTCTCACCCAGTTGGTAACAGTCACATCCCAGAGAGATATTGATCAAATGAAATGTGCTTATAAACTCTTATTTTCTGCTGGTTGATATGGGCTAGTTGAACTTCTTAAAAATTACTTGCTGACTAATTAGGTTGATACATACAAAGGTAATGGACACAATGAATTAAAAACTCCTCAAGAAATCCTAAAGCAGAAAAAGATGGAGGGTATGTAAAATGGAAAACTCTGACATTTATTTTAACTTTGTAATATAAACACAAAATAACAGATGTTTTTTGCACCTACGGTATCCAAAAAGAGCAATACTGTGTAATGTTATCACTTCTTCCAATAACTCTTAAAATAATTCTGACACTGAGGATAACCCTACTATGAAGCATATTTCTTCATGCAACAATATTTTGTAGGTGTGCAACAGTAGCAGGCTTCTTAGCATTCTTCACATCCTCTCTCCTGTAAACGGATCAGGACTCCAGTTTTCTGTTTCCAGATCTCCTTTCTCAGCCATGCGTTTATAATGTGTGCAGAATGTGATTTTGCATTGTCCTGTTTTAAAATGCATGAAATTGCTAGGAAAAGACACAGTCTTGATGGCAGCAGATGTTGCTGTTGATGTGAGGCACTTTGTGATCTTTGTCTGTAAAAGGTGCTATAGAAATAAACTTTACTTACTCACTTTACTTGTAAAAAGCTAATATTTGCTGCATATTTGTAGTTTGTTGAAAACTTTGTATGAAAAGATTTTATCAGGACGATTAGAATAGATAAACATAAAAACTACAGTAGTGAACACCATTTGTGGAAGTAGAACTCTCAAGTTATATAAATGCAACATTTTGTCTTTTAGGGAGGTATTCGTTTTTTGTCTGCTAGGACAATGTTTGATGCAAAAATATTCTCCCTAATTTAGTGAGAGAACAGTCTTTGTTGAACTAGTAAAAGGACAAAATACAGTTTATTCCAAGCTATTTTCTCCTATAATGTTGAGGATCTAAGGGTTGGCTCATGTGATGAGGGGATTCTGTTTGGATGCATTTGAGTTGAGAAACCTTGACACTGCCTCTGGACAGAGTTCATTTAAAGGTTCTGACTTTGCACAGAAAAGTTTGGAGACACATTTGTGAAGGAAACTCTGTGATGCAGTGCCTGACAAAGATTTCCTACAGAAATCCCTGACTCAGATATTGATAAATGATGGTTTATTATACAGTGCAGCCTGAGGGATTGGATATCACAGGTGTCCAGCTTAGACTGGCATTTTTACCCTCTAAGCAGTAAAATGTATTCAGAATTCTTACATCTTACATTGATATTTATGCTAATTCCTTTTAATCAGCCTTTGAGCGACAGCAACTTTAAACATTGTGACGACTTTCTCACACACCTATACAAACTTTAGAGCCTATGCTTATTTATTTTAAGATATAAACGTAGTGGATATTGCTTTTGTACCAAATTTATCCGTTGGTGCTATGCACAATTTCCCTCAAAATCAGCAAACCAAGTGGTATTTTGAATACTGACAGCATAAAATGAAAAGATAAATAAATGGAAAAACAAAATATCTAAATGTTTGTTTACCATTTTACAATAAGGAGACCCCTATTCATGCTTTATAACCTCAAACCCCTAAAGGGTAAAGTGTCTTGCCCAAGGACACAATGACAAAGTAACCCACCCAGAGCGGGGATTCGATCCTGCAACCCTCTGGTTGCAAGACCAACGCCCACTGAGCTACTGCCTCCTTAATGTCAATAAAAAGCCAATTATAAGATATTGTTCATGAAACATTCTCACTATTTGGTAAGATCAAACACTACTTATATTTCATCAGACTGTGGCTAATTGCTCACCTCATTTACTTGACTTGTTTTAGATGTTAATGTGTTCGTACCATCTCTAACTTTAATTTAAAAAAGTCTCATTGTAAAGTGTTAACACCATGTGACCCTTTATTAATGAGTAATAAACCTTTAATAATAATTATCAAAATCTCAGTGCTTATAGGATTTTTAAGAAGTAAAAATAATTAGACTTTAAAATATGTTAAGATAGTAACTGGCTATTTTTCAAAAATAAAATAAAAATAATTAAAGTTAAAAATATGTTAAAATAGTAACTGATTATAAAAGGATTAAACGCTTTACTAAATATACATTATTCTTGTTTTAAAGCTGTATATATGTATATCACAATGACTATGTTATTTACACACACAAATAGGGAATAGTAATCCATGTTAATGACATGAAGATGCTAATAAAACTAACACTTTTTTATTAAACAGAAACATAAATAAGAAGTTTCCTCTTTGACATTCTTTAGTGAAAACCAAGCCATTACCATCAGCCTCAGTGCTCAAAAAGCTCCTCTTTTTAAAAGACTGATTCCAGTTCCCTACTGATGATTTGAATAATGAACTCATCATAATTCTAATGTGCTCCCGTGTTAGCCCTCACCTCTAAGCACACCCAATGAACCATCTCAGCAGCAGCTCGAGCCACGAGTCTGGTTTCACCACATTCCCACCATCTGTGGTTCCACCTGTTGCCATTCACCATCACCCATGAGATCAACAGGGGGATTGTGTTTGGCACCGGAATTCTAACGAGGCCTAAACTCAGGTCTCCAAGGCGTTTCCAGATGGAGGGTTCATTTAAGACATGTAGCTGGTTCAGGAATGTCCATCAGGTGGAATTCTGCTTGATCTTTGCTCTAAGAGGCCCTGAGCTAGTGTGACTCTATGACTCACTTTAATGTATTTTTAAGTGTGTTAAAGGGACAGTTCAAATATTTAAAGTTTTGCAGAAAAGTTATGAATAATTAATTTTAATTGTAGTTTGAAAAAAAATACAGTTTAATTTTTACTGTATTGCAACGCTAACTGCTAATCTTAGTGAGACAAAGACCAAAGTAAATTGCTGTTCCTCCAATCTTAAAAATTCATAGCAGTTCATTTAAACACTATTTTATAAACCTTTGCAGTTTCATCCTGCAGACATTTTTCAATTTCTATCAAATACATCCTATGCTGCTCTAGAGGTGCTAACGCTAACTGCTGCCACTATTTGCAGCTGAAAATAACCTCAGATTTTAATGTGAATAACTGTAAAACATCTAAATGACAGCAGACTTTATGACTCATTTGAACGAACAGGACTTCTGAGATTGGAGCTGTTTTAAGATGACAGCTATCCATTCCATCTGTTTGACAAAAAGCTAGCTGTTAGCTAATCAGTTAGCTCATAACTAACCATTCATCCAAACTGAGTTATTTACAAGTAAGATATTAAATGTTTTCAATCTTTCAACAGAGTCTGACTTCAAAAGATCTGAACCATTACTTTGAGCACAGGTGTGTTTTAGTGTCCTTTAAACCACATTACACAGGGCTAGATTAGCTTCATCATGTCATGTATCCAGAGGTTATTATGCAGCTCTTGTCCTTTGCTTTCTTTCTGGTAATGCGATGTAGTAAAAACGTTTACCTATTAACAATCCAAAAGCATTAATCTAACCATGTTATTTATTGTTGGAAAGCAATTGTGACGTTTTTTTCTCAAAGCTGTGCCTCCTTTCTGTTGTTGTCTGTGAAATCTCGCCTGAGTTTTTATTCATATTGATTTGTTTTAGCATTTCAAAAAGTAAGTTATATTTAGTCTTTCAGCTATTTCTGCCTCCAGTGCACATCACATAGCAGAATGCCAAACACTCCACGAGCAAACACTCAGGTCAAAGAGTGTCTGGAGGGATCTGGCACGAACCTTTATGTTACAAATTAGGCATTGATGTCACCCAACAAACAACAGAGCTTTACAGAGTCGTGCATGAGTGAGTGCACAGTGAACTGAAGGAAACGGGGATCTGCATTTTATTCCCCAGGCTACCTGTTCGGAGACAGAGGCTCGGATGCTCAAACAGGGTGAGACCCGAGTAGCGATGAGGGTAAGAATATCTTGCAGGTGGAAGATGTGACATGACAGATGCACCACAAACAGAAAGAAGGTGCAAACAGAGGTAAACAGCTTGTAAGCGCTCATCTTTAAATAGACTATTTTCTGTGTTGTTGCCACATGAACAAACAGCACATTTGGCTGTTTTACCTCAGCAGATAGAAATCCTAGATGGTGGCAAATCCATCTATCGGTGATTAGCACCAGTGACGCTAAGACATGGCAATTTGTTCTTCGACTTTAGACCTGACCACCTACACACAGGCTTAGAAAGGCTCTGCTCTCTCTTCTGGTGTTTCTACCAGCCCACTGAGAGCTCCCCAAGCACTACTTCATCCAGGAGGATGTCAGATATAATGTTGACAGTTAATGTGGTCATTTGGTGCATGACTGGAAATGATTGCTTTTCAATTAATACAATCCAAATGGCAAAAACGCTCAATTAGCTTTAATGTATTCCACTTTCTGACAAATGCTGTGTAAGTGGATGAGGGCAAAATAATTTATAAGATACATTGTGCATAATTACTTTACTTAAAGTTGCATGGTTCAGCAAGGCTAGAAGGCCGAGGTCTTGTTTTTTTTTTTTTTTTTACTATTTTGTGTCAACCTAAGCATGATATGAACTGTTGTCTGGAAGACTTAATGTTTCCCCTGTGGGCAGTGGGATGGACAACATAAAGCTACCAAGACAGCAACAGCAGTTAAAGGAAAAGTGAAATTTAAGCTGCTGCACAAACACATCACATACCCACACACATCAGAGGAACAGATGTAAACACAGTGGAAACTATCAAACGCTGCAGAAGCCATGTGAGACTGCAGGCCCCCAGAGGGTTGACGACAATAGGACGGCACATGTTGGTTCTCGGTGGCTGTTATCCTTCACCCTTTCATCATATTAACTCTCAGTGTGTGTCTGTGTGTGGCAAGAGCAATAAAGACAACAGTTTTAGAATGTCACCGACCACAGCTGCTTTAATTTGATGTTCAGACCGATGCATTTTTTTCTCTTCTCAGTGAGAAATTCTCAGCCAGAACATAGCAACCAGCCAGTCTGGTGTCTATAAACTGGGTAATCCTCAGACTGCCTCTGAGATGAGTCTTCAACTCTGCCCGTCTGAGTCGGATTAGACAGCGCTAAAGGGATTGCCTTGGAAACATAATATTAATTTTAGCCCTCACGAACAGGACGGCTTCACTTCACGAGCTGCTGCTTTGTGGTGATGTACTGCAGATGTTGGGTTGACTTCCCCCATTTCTGTCTAAACTGTTTTCCAAATAGAAGTCTGATCATAAAGACGACAATTCCATCAAAACACAGAAACTCTTCTTGAGCATTAGTTCCAGATGTTTAAGCTCAGCTGCCTGGGTTCACACTGACAGTTTGTGTGTGGGTGTGTGCAAGTGAGCGTCTGCATGCCTGGATTTGTGTGTCAGTCTATGAGATTTATCTGCTGGTGCAGTTGAGCGAAAGCAACAGCAGGTGTGAGATTATAGTTTGTTCTTATTTTGAGGTGAGCAGATGTGATGCCATTTAAGCTTTTCTGGATACAAAGCTGCTTTTTTGTATCCTTCTTTTCATCCTTTGATAAGGCTTCATCATAAAACCAGACAGCTGGTTTGATGGGTTCTTTTTTTTTTTGGGAGAGCGATTGTAAAATGTGACCACTCATGTGTGTTCATTGTTCCTGTTGTGAGTATTACCACTACTTTAGCAGCCACAATGTTAATCAATACTCTGTGATTGACATTTTGCAATGCACAATTGATCAGATTTGAATCCTGTTAAAAACATAATTAAATGATTTTTAAGAGCATTTCTGTGTAAAAGTAATAAATAATCATTATGATAAACTTCTCAAACAGCCCCTGTTCAGAGTCCTACAGAATGAGCTAACTGCTACTGAAGAGTTTTGGGTACCTATAACAAGTTTGACAAATGCAAAAACACTTTTGACCACTGCTAATGTTTTTTAACTGAAGATTTCATGTTTTGCATAAACAATTACAGGTATACCATAATTTACAATAGCAGCGGTCATTACTCCTGCAGTGTTTATTCATGTATCTGAGTGAGCCATATGTTATTGTTTCCTATATCTTACTTTTTTGCAGGTGCCCAAGTCTAGTCACCCAGAGCTACAATCCTTGAACTTGTAGATGCATCCCTGAGCAAACACATCTGAGTCAAATGGCTAAATTTCCTCAATGGTATGTCATTCAGCTCTGCAGAGGCCTGGTAACGAGCCATTCATTTGATTCAGGTGGATGCATAAGACTTAGTAGATCTCAAGAACTGGACTACTCCTGATTTATTGGTTCTCAAGTTGTTCATCAGTATCAACATCCTGCCATCTATAACTGTTTGTTGATGTCCCGTTAACAATAGTGATCTGTTCAGATCATTGAGAGACGTCTCACCATGAGCCAAAAACAATGAAAGCAGCTATCTGCATGACGGTGGAGAAACTCTATCCTTATTGTTTGAAATTGGGGAAAACTTAGGATTTACCTCCTAACTTTTTGCTTTTCTGCTTCCTTCCAATGTTATATAACCACCAGTCTGTGATTCTCAATTGATTAGAACTTACTGTTTATAATCCTACTTAATCTAGGGATCAGAGAGAAAATAGTTTTTTTTCTTCATTAGTCAATTAGGCAGCCAAAGAATAAAAAAGAGACCTATAGCTTCAAACGTCCATTTTATAACCCCCTGACCAGAGTCGTTTCTACAGACATTGTTTAAATTAAAAATGAACTTTTAAACTGCAACCAGAAATCATTTCAGACCAAAAAGTTTTAATTGCAACAAAATATGTCACAACATTCAGATTGTTTACCTACTCTGTTACGACCCGGCTCGTTGGGCCACAACATAAAATGGAGACTGAACACAAGGAGGTATTTCTAAAAGGTTTTTATTAAAAAAGGGAGCCATTTTCCCCAAATCTCCAGCCTCTAAGACTGGTGGCAGCTCCAGTGGTGCTCCAGTGTTGCTCTTCCTCAGGCCTCTCCCAGCAGACTTTATGCTTGCTCCCACAGGTGCAGCCCATTTAACAATCAAGGCCATGCAGATTGCTGCACCATCACAACCTGGCCAGGGAAAGTGCAGAGGGGCACAACACCTCCCCCCTCAAAAGGGATCCTCCAGATCCCACCAGAAAAACTTGAGCCCCTCTGTTTTGGTCTGGTCACCTTTAGAACCTGTAAAAACAGAAAAGGAAGGAACATTTCCCAGATAGGCCCAGACCACTCACCTGAGCCAGTCAGAATTCATTACACCAGTTACAGATCTAGGATCAACCAAAGAGCCACCACTACACTCAAAACCAATTTTAAAAACTGATTAACACCAGACAACACAAACGGCAAAATATTCAAAATCTAAAACCAACAATTCTGAGCTAAAATGAAACAAAATCCAGAAGAAAAAGCAATGAAATCCATGAGTTTCTCATTCATCAATTCTCTTCTTTGATATTTTAGGTCAAAAAATATTCTGTCATCAACTTCATCAGTTTCAGTTATTTTTCCCATTTTATGTGAAAATAAAGTCTTGACTCTAATAAATAATTCTCCTGTTTTCTGTGCTTACCTGTCCTAAACATTAGCCAATCAAAACTCTGTATTTTATTTGATTTGTTACTTCATCAGCTGATATATTCCGTCTTTTGTCTTTTCTTTACCTCTAACTACCTGATTGAACATTTTTTGGTCTTTTGATTTTGTCTTCTGTAAACTGAAAAATATTAAATATTATAGAAGGAGAGAAAACTGTTTTATTGAACTAGATATTTACCTGTAAACCTGCACTTTTTCCTTCCTTCCTTCATGGAGAAGCAATCTAAGAGTCTGAGTACCCGGCCCGGAGGGTTACCGGGGTCTCACCCTGGAGCCAGGCCTGGGGTTGGGGCCCGTGGACGAGCGCCTGGTGGCCGGGCTTTCGCCCATGGGGCCCGGCCGGGCCCAGCCCGAACCGGAGACATGGGCTCATCCAACTGTGGGCCCACCACCTGCAGGAGGAGAGTGAAGGGTCCGGTGCATTGTGGATCGGGTGGCAGACCGAGGCGGGAGCTTTGGCGATCCGATTCCCGGATGGGAAAACTGGCTATCGGGACATGGAACGTCACCTCTCTGGCGGGGAAGGAGCTGGAGCTTGTGGAAGAGGCTGAGCGATACCGGCTAGATATAGTCGGGCTCACCTCGACACATAGCGTTGGCTCTGGAACCCGAGTCCTGGAGAGGGGTTGAACACTTTTCTTTGCTGGAGTTGATCCGGGTGAGAGGCGGAGGGCTGGGGTGGGCTTTCTGTTAGCCCCAAGACTCTCTGCCTGTACGTTGGGGTTTACCCCGGGGGACGAAAGGGCAGCTTCCCTGCGCCTTCGGGTTGGGGAACGGGTCCTGACTGTTGTTTGTGCTTATGCACCAAATAGCAGTTCAGAGTACCCACCCTTTTTGGAGTCCCTGGGACGAGTGCTGGATAGCGCTCCTACTGGGGACTCCATAGTCCTGCTGGGGGACTTCAATGCTCACGTGGGCAATGACAGCGTGACCTGGAGGGGCGTGATTGGGAGGAACGGCCCGCCCAATCTGAATCCGAGTGGTGTTCTGTTTTTGGACTTCTGTGCAAGTCGCAGTTTGGCCATAACGAACACCATGTTCGAACATAAGGATGCCCATCGGTACACCTGGTACCAGGGCAGCCTAGGTTACAGGTCGATGATTGACTTTATTGTTGTATCTTCTGACCTGAGACCGTATGTTTTGGACACTCGGGTGAAGAGAGGAGCGGAGCTGTCAACTGATCACCACCTGGTGGTGAGTTGGATCAGATGGCAGGGGAAGATGCCGCGCAGACCTGGTAGACCCAAACGTATAGTGAGGGTCTGTTGGGAATGCCTGGCAGAAGAGCCTGTCAAGATGGTCTTCAACTCCCACCTCCGGCAGAGCTTCAACCGCGTCCCGAGAGCAGTGGGGGACATTGAGTCCGAATGGGCCTTGTTCCGCTCTGCGATTGTTGAGGCGGCTGTTGCTAGCTGTGGTCGCAAGGTAGCCGGTGCCAGTCGTGGCGGTAACCCCCGTACCCGCTGGTGGACACCAGAGGTTAGGGGAGCCGTCAGGCTGAAGAAGGAGGCCTACAGGGCGTGGCTGGTCTGTGGGTCTCCAGAGGCAGCAGACAGGTACCGGCGGGCCAAGCGAAGTGCAGCAGTGGCAGTTGCCGAGGCAAAATCTCGGGCGTGGGAGGAGTTTGGTGAGGCCATGGAAAAAGACTATCGGTCGGCTCCAAAGAGGTTCTGGCAAACCATCCGGCGCCTCAGGGGAGGAAGGCAGCAACTCGCTCACACTGTTTACAGTGGGGACGGGGAGCTGCTGACGTCAACTGGGGCTATAGTCGGACAGTGGAAGGAATACTTTGAGGAGCTCCTCAATCCCACCGACGCGCATTCCGAGGAGGAACCAGAGCTGGGAGACCTGGGGACGGACTGTCCAATCTCTGGGGCAGAAGTCGCTGAGGTAGTCAAACAACTACGCAGCGGCGGAGCCCCAGGGGTGGATGAGATCCGACCTGGGTATCTCAAGGCGATGGATGTTGTAGGTCTGTCGTGGCTGACACGTCTCTGCAACATTGCGTGGTCATCGGGGGCAGTTCCTGTGGAGTGGCAAACCGGGGTGGTGGTTCCCATTTTTAAGAAGGGGGACCAGAGGGTGTGTTCCAACTATAGGGGGATCACACTCCTCAGCCTCCCTGGGAAGGTCTACTCCAGGGTACTGGAGAAGAGGTTCCGGTCGATGGTTGAATCTCAGATTGAAGAGGAGCAATGTGGTTTTCGTCCTGGTCGTGGAACTGTGGACCAGCTCTTTACCCTCGCTAGGGTGATGGAGGGGTCATGGGAGTTTGCCCAACCAATCCACATGTGTTTTGTGGATTTGGAGAAGGCTTATGACCGTGTCCCCAGGGGCACCCTGTGGGGGGCGCTCCAGGAGTATGGGGTTGATGGTCTTTTGTTAAGGGCCATTCAGTCCCTGTACCAGAGGAGTGTGAGTCTGGTCCGCATAGCCGGCAGTAAGTCGGACCTGTTCCCAGTGAGGGTTGGACTCCGCCAGGGCTGCCCTTTGTCACCGGTCCTGTTCATAACCTTTATGGACAGGATTTCTAGGCGCAGCCGTGGTGTGGAGGGGGTGGAGTTTGGTGACAGGAGAATCGCGTCTCTGCTTTTTGCAGATGATGTGGTCCTCCTAGC